>CM077801.1:27023214-27075714 GCA_039737535.1 Lagodon rhomboides
CTTCTTTAAATAAAACTGATAAAACAGGAGAATTAAAACAACAGTTATAGTGTGAGATGCCAAGCAAGAGACCACTGTTCACGACTGTGTTTCAACATGTTGTCAGCGTGAAACCACGGGAGATTTATTAACAAGTAGTCGGGACATTTTCCAGACGATGTTTGTGGCGACAGAATCATGAAGTTGTTCATCTTAAACCAAACCAGAGCAGAAGAATTTCAACATATCCGAGCTGCGTATAAATGTTTAACACCTGTGTTTATTTTGGCGAGCAGGTCGAACAGACGTCGTAGTTTCAGGGAATATTTCCTCGTCTCTGCTTTGTGTCTGAGTGATGATCACCGACTCTGTAAAACGTCTCAGCGTCCTTACGATTCACAAACATTCAGAAGAACCGAAGATTTTATTTTGTACGTTACGGTTTTACAGTCGGAGCTCTGCAGTTTGAAAACGCTGCAGCAGCCTGAACCAGCTCCACCGAGTGCTTTCTATTAAACTACTGTGTGTGTGTGTGTGTGTGTGTGTGTGTGTGTGTGTGTGTGTGTGTGTGTGTGTGTGTGTGTGTGTGTGTGTGTTGCTGTGGCCAGAGGCTGTCTGAGCTGTGGAGTGTGAAGGCGGTGATGGACTGATCCACTTCCTGCAGCACTACATCACACACACACACACACACACACACACACACACACACACACACACATATAAACAGCATATTGCCGTTGAAATGAACGGTGGCTGTAAATGAACGGTCTGTTATCCTGTTTTATAAAAATATATTAACAGTCAAATAAATATTTATGTATCTGAGTGACTCGACTGTCGCTGATTCGGAGGAAGTCACCTGAGGGCTCGGATGAGTGAAGAACCAGGAATAGAAACAAAGTGTGTGTGTGTGTGTGTGTCGACTCAACGTAACGGATGAACGTCCGTCGCTGATTTTTTTTTCATCTCTGCTTTTTTTTCTTCACTTTTTCTCGTTCTGTTGAGGAAATATTCCTCCTTGATTCAACGCCAACGCAAACACAGAGGGGTTAAGACCGTGTGTGTGTGTGTGTGTGTGTGTGTGTGTGTCAATATTTGGACAGTTACCACGCAGCTCACCAGATGAGCCCGGCATCTGCTTCTTGGCAAGACTTGGAGAGAGTGACAGAGTGTGTGTGTGTATGTATGCATATGTGTGTGTGTGTGTGTGTGTGTGTGTGTGTGTTTGCACTGCAGCATATTTGTTTTCCTCACATGTGCTCACCATCCAGTTTCATTTAGAAACAAAAGACGGATGCAGAAAGTTGTTTTTGGTCCTCTCTCTCTCTCTCTCTCTCTCTCTCTCTCTTCCATTATACCTTAAGGTCTCTCGCCCCTCCCTCCTTCATTACTCTACTTTTATTCCGGTCGTCTCACGCTGAGCTTCTCGTTAACACTTCTATTTTTATTAAAGATGAACTCAACTTCTACCGAAAAGAGAAATAAAATCCTTATGTAACACGTTTTCTGAACCGTTTCCGAGCCTGAAGCATCTGAGTGGGCGTCTCCCATGGCAACGGGTGACTGACAGCTGAGAGTTGGTGTTGTGCGTCACCGTGGAGATCCACGCAGCATCACCTGTAAACCGTCAGTGATTTAAGACACTTCTGTGAAGCTAATTAGCCTAGCTTGTTGACGTTAGCTCTTTCAGTGCAGTGATCATCCTGTTCATTAGACCAGCTGTGATGAAACGGACACGTCAGATAAACGTAAAGAGACGAGAGGAGACGACAGGACAGGACGGTCTCTGGTGAGGCTGAGGAGACAAACATGCTCACCGGGGAGCATCGCTAGCTAGCTTACAGCTAACGTCTGCACGGCTCACAGGATGTTTGGGTGAATATAAACAAATGACGAGAGGCTAAGATTTCAGATATACTCAGTCTGAACACACCTCATGTATAAAGTTTAACATCTCCACATCAAAATATAGTCCAAAAACAACAAAACTGTTTATGAGAATTGATATTGATATGATTTTTACTCACGTTAAAAGTGTGTCGGAGACGTGAGGAGGTCTGAGAACGAGACGAAACTTTAAAACGCGACCTCGTCGGTGAACGTTCCTGCCTCCGTCACGTCGGTTAGATTCACAGTGGTTGTAAGGAAGCGCGGGATCATGGGAGTTGTAGTTGGAATAACAAGGAAGACGTCTTTTGTTTTCCTCGGGAGTCCGGCAGGAATTAAAGTGACGCTACGTAAGAGTTTAGCGTAGTAACGTAGGAGGCGCCGTCACCGCGAGAGAATAAATAAAATGTGAGTTTCTTCTTTTTTACGTTTGTGAACAACAGAAAAGAAGAGATTCAGAATATATTGATCTGTAAATAAGAAAGGATTCAATTTCTTCTGATAGATTTCCTCTTTCTATCTCCCCTTCACCACCACCTCCTCCTCCTCCTCCTCCTCCTCCTCCTGTCACTATCCGCTCAGCGTTACTCACCTCTACAGGAATAATCCTCCTCTTTAAAATGAAATAAAGCGATCAAATAAAATAGAAATCATAAAATAAGATGTAAGAGGGTTGAGGCGGATCTCGACTCCGCTCTGTAATCCGCCGCTCACATGACTTCAAAGGAGGCGGCGAGCGGCGCCGCGCCTCCTCCTGCTTAACATATCAAGGCTCTGCTGCTGCTGCCGAGGAGGAGGAGGAGGAGGAGGAGGAGGAGGAGGAGCCCGCAGAGCTGTAGAGGAGTTTGTTAAGTTGTGACGCTCATTAGGAGGAGGGGAACTGGGGGTTTCTACTCATTTCTCTCCTCCTCCCTTCATCCATCCTCCTCCTCCTCCTTCCTTCATCCTTCCTCCTCCTCCTCCTCCTCCCTTCATCCATCCTCCTCCTCCTCCTCCTCCTCCCTTCATCCATCCTCCTCCTCCTCCTCCCTTCATCCATCCTCCTCTTCCTCCCCTTCATCCATCCTCCTCCTCTTCCTCCCTTCATCCATCCTCCTCCTCCTCCCTTCATCCATCCTCCTCCTCCTCCTCCTCCCTTCATCCATCCTCCTCCTCCCTTCATCCTCCTCCTCCTCCCTTCATCCATCCTCCTCCTCCTCCTCTCTTCATCCTCCTCCTCCTCCTCCTCATCCTCCTCTCTTCATCCATCCTCCTCCTCATCCTCCTCTCTTCATCCATCCTCCTCCTCATCCTCCTCTCTTCATCCATCCTTCTCCTCCTCCTCCCTTCATCCATCCTCCTCCTCCTCCCTTCATCCATCCTTCTCGTCCTCCTCTTCCTCCCTTCATCCATCCATCCTCCTCCTCTTCCCTTCATCCATCCTCCTCCTCCTCCCTTCATCCATCCTTCTCCTCCTCCTCCTCCCTTCATCCATCCTCCTCATCCTCCTCCTCCCTTCATCCATCCATCCTCCTCCTCCTCTTCATCCATCCATCCTCCTCCTACTCCTTTCTTCATCCATCCTCCTCCTCCTCCCTTCATCCATCCTCCTCCTCCTCCTCCTCCCTTCATCCACTCCTCCTCCTCCTCCTCCCTTCATCCATCCTCCTCCTCCTCCTCCTCTCTTCATCCATCCTCCTCCTCCTCCCTTCATCCATCCTCCTCCTCCTCCTCCCTTCATCCACTCCTCCTCCTCCTCCTCCCTTCATCCATCCTCCTCCTCCTCCTCCTCCTCTCTTCATCCATCCTCCTCCTCCTCCTCTCTTCATCCATCCTCCTCCTCCTCCTCCTCCTCTTCCTCCCTTCATCCTCCTCATCCATCCTCCTCCTCCTCCCTTCATCCATCCTCCTCATCCTCCTCCTCCCTTCATCCATCCTCCTCCTCCTCGTCCTCCTCTCGGTTCTCCTCCCCAGAGCTCCTCAGCTCCTCATCTCCTCCTCCTCTTCATCCCTTCGTCCCTCTCTTGAGTCTCAGCAGTGTCTTTGCTGTAGTGATGAATGGTGTTTAGTGTCACAGAGGATGGACTCACACTACACACACACACACTCAGAGTGATAACACACACACACACACACACACACACACACACACACACTGTACGGCTGCTTGTCTCGGTGTGATGGATAGTTGAGATGGTTGCAGAGATACTGACGGAGGAGCGTCGTCCTCTCCGTCTTCCTCCTCCGTCTCTCTGCCTCGTCTCGTCCTCTTTGTTTTTCTCCAGAATGTGTCGAAGCTTTTTCAAAGTGACGAACAGAACAAAAACCTTTAATATGTAGCAAAATGTTCACAAGACACAAGTGTTGTACGACTGTAGCTTTACATCTAAAGCTTAAATAATCAAATATTCCTGTTTTAAGTAAAACGTGACAGTTATCATCCAGTGAACCTTTGCTAACTAACGATAATTCATTTTCTTAAATGTTATCGTACCGTGAAAATCTCATTCTGTTGCCACACCACCAGAACCAGATCCAAACTGGAACCGACTAACCGGAGCTGTCACAGATGAGTTGATATCAGTTAGCCTCACGCTAACCTGGTCGCTAACGCTACGAACCTGCCGACATCCAGTCATCAGAATAAATGTCAGAATGTGTCTTTGGTGAGGGTTAGAAAACATCATGACGTTTGGATTAAACATTGAAGGTTTTTTGACGCCTTACAATCCTCCAGCACTGTGACTGACTGCGCTCAGCGTTTTGAAGCCTCGTCGGCTGTAACAACACGACGATAACGTGAAGGTGATGAGTCAGGTCCGGTTCACATCTCAACCTCGGACGTATCTGTGGCCTGGGCTGAAGCTAAACAAGCTAACAGCTGTCCTTATAGCCAGCGCTTTGCCTCCTCGTGTCCAAAACTCGATCCCCTCCACCATATTTGCCAGAATGTTTTATCCTCCTACAGCAGGAGGAGCGGACCGGTCCGGCTGTACGAGACCGTAGACGGGAGGATGTAGCATGACAGACGCTCGTATACGTGACGTCTGTCAGGTGATATCTGATCCATGTTGTGTCGCAGTGTGTTGTTAATCAGCGCTGTGGCTGCTAGATGCTGTTAGCATCATGCTAACATGTACTGTAGTTTTAAGAGATCAGTTTACAAGTCGTGGAAATGTGTTTTTTGAGCTTTGTTGAGCAAATGACACTGTTGAGGTGCATTATGGGAAGTGTAGGATCCTCTGCTGCCTCGATTTTGACGATTTGCGTGTCTTTGAATTTGGAAATTCATCCTCTTCTTCGACGATTCACATCAACACAAATTTAACCTTCAGGAACTTTCCACAAAGTCTTTCTCTTCATCCTTTATGTTGGCTTTCCTGCCGTGTGTGTGTGTGTGTGTGTGTGTGTGTGTGTCTTCCTCTGCAGTGGTGTTAACTTCTCTCTGCAGTTATTGTCCACACCGGACTTCATTCGGTTCACGTCAGGGGAAGAGAACCAGAGAGAGAGAAGAAAGAAGGAATGTAAGATGTGCAGCGAGCGGGCGAGAGACAATGGAGGAGAGCGGCAGGAATGTAAAAACATGAGAGAGAGAGAGAGAGAGAGAGAGAGAGAGAGAGAGAGAGAGAGAGAGAGAGAGAGAGAGAGAGAGAGAGAGAGAGAGAGAGAGAGAGAGGGAGATATTTGATCAGCTTCTCTTGTCAATTTTTAATTCTTAATAACTTATTGAAAGAGCCTCTGGTGCCTGCGATCAATACTGCTGCTCAGTGTGCAGGCCGACAGAACAAGAGAGTGTGTGTGTGTGTGTGTGTGTGTGTGTGTGTGTGAGCTCGGGGTTCGGACCGGTTCTGGACTTTCATTCGTCGACTGATTCCAGTCTTTGTCGTCTGATGAACTTTTCCTGCATCTATAAATGTGTTTTCAGTTTCGTCACCGGTGTTTTTGTTGTAAAGTTTGATGAATGTGGAGTTTGTTCATCATGTTTCCCAAACTTCTTGAGAAATAAAACAGTTAAATGAGGAAAAATAAATGTTTTAAAGTCATATTTTAATTAAAAAGGTGCAATATGTAAAGAACCTGTTGAATTCAAACTCCAAGCAGATGGGAGGCAGTTTATCTCCAGAGTAAACAGTAACTGCTGTTAGCGAGTTAGCTCCGTTAGCAGTGCAGCTAGCAGGATATTAGCTGCCTGGACTCGTCTCTGATTATCTCCTCCTGAGGTACGTAAAGGTTTACGAGACAGGACGAGCTTCACATTACTTTAATAGTTTAGTTACTTTCTTATCTACTAAATGAAACCTCGTCTCACTTTGTTGTGAAGTTTGATGAAGGTGAAGTTTGTTCATCGTGTTTCCCAAATTTTTGAGAAATAAAACAGTTAGACACGGAAAAAATAAATGTTTTAAAGTCGTTTAAAAAGGTTCAATATGTAAAGAATTGTCCACCTGTTGAATTCAGACTCCAAGCAGATAGGAGGCAGTTTATCTCCAGAGTGAACAGTAACTGCTGTTAGCTCAGTTAGCAGTGCAGCTAGCAGGATATTAGCTGCCTGGACTCGTCTCTGATTATCTCCTCCTGAGGTACGTAAGTTTTACGAGACAGGACGAGCTTCACATTACTTTGATAGTTTAGTACTTTCTTTATCTTGTGTGTTTCACCTTTAACTAAATGAAACTTTGTCTCATTCTGACCTGGCGGGTCGATGCTATCGAGCGAGCGCAGCCGTGAACAAACAGGACGACGGAACAAAATATTTGCACGAAACCGACAAATAAATTAAATTAGCAGATGAAATTTCCAAACACTGCAGTGAAACAAGATGTAGGAGACTTTAACTGATATGAGATGAAGAGACGATGTGATTCAAGGTGAATTAAACAGATAAACAAGGGAGGGAAAATGTAAAATAAACGTAAAATGAAAGAAGATTACAGGAAAATAACTCGACGACGACGCGGCAAAAAAATGAAAAACGCTTTTATTGTCTCACTGGAGTCTCAATTTAAGAGATAGCGTGTGTGTGTGTGTGCTGGCATCTGTCACATTGTGTACTCAGGCGATGAATGTTCATTCCCTCCACACACACACACACACACACACACACACACACACTCCTGTTTCCCGTCTCTCATTCTCTTTCAATTACTCTCTCCCTTTCTCTTCCTCTTCTCTCTCTCTCCTTCCTTCAGGGCTTTGTATATATGGGTCAATGGAACACACACATACACACACACACACACACACACACACACACACACACACACACACACACACACCCCCCAGCGTGTGATGGCGGCGTGGTAAATTAAATGTAGAGCTATATGTTGCCACCATCCAGATGACAAATGACGTGTGGTAATCGTCTTAGCTCTGATAGCAGCCGTAGCCCCTGGCAACGCAACACACACACACACACACACGCGTGCCCACACACGCATACACATGACACACACACACATAAACACACACACACACACACACACCTCTGTCAGTGTGTTTGTTTTGTTTGACTGCATTTGTCCTCTATTGTACGAGCATCCATGAACATATGTCTGTCTGTGTTCATTTGTGTTTGTACAGTGTGTGTGTGTGTTTGTACAGTGTGTGTGTGTGTGTGTACATATTTGTGTGACCTTGTGTATATCTCAGGTGTACGTATGTCATTTATTTCTACCTTTATTGCACCTTAATGTGTTTGTTTTGTTTCGTGTCGGTCATTTTAATGTGTGTCTTTACGTGTGTGTGTGTGTGTGTTTGTGTGTGTGTGTGTGTCCATGTTTGCTTACACTGTGTGTGTGTGTGTGTGTGTGTTCATTATGAGTGTGTGTGAGATATTTTGTTCTTATTCTTGTGATTCCGACGCTTCCGTCTCTGCAGAAAAAGTATTTCCTCGTCTGCATCAGTGAATCTGTGAGTGTGTGTGTGTGTGTTATTCAGTGTGTGTGTGTGTGTGTGTGTGTTATTCAGTGTGTGTGTGTGTGTGTGCACGTGCCCTCTGTTGGAAGGTGTAATAGCCGGCAGACAGAGCGGCGGCAGCAGCAGGAAACAGGCCTCCAGCAGCAGATAAGAGCTTCCTCTAACTTTCCTCTGATAAAGACGACTCCTGTTTATTTACATTTAAATAACACTCGTCCTCTCCGCTCTCATCCCTCCACCTGTCATCCCTCCACCTGTCATCCCTCCACCTGTCATCCTCCTCTCCTCCCCCTCTGCTGACAGCTGCTGTCTTGTTTCTCCATCTACGTCTACGTCTCCTCCACCCTCCGTTTCTCCGCTCGTCATTTAATTCAACGTTCCTTTTCAAATCTCAGAAAAACAGGAGGGATGTGAGCTGTCAGTCGGTGAAGCGTCCACACGTTGAGTTCAAATAAAGTTTGAGTGGATTGAATCTTTACAGAAGCTTTGTTTCTCATAGGTCACTGTTTGTTGTGTTTGATGTGTATGCTGTGTTGCCAGAAAACCCACCTCAGCTTTTGACCAGTCGTGTTTCCACGAAGCAATTTGAAGAATATTGCGTTAGAAATTTTATTGAAATGGCACATTTAGAAAAAACATCCTCTAATTCACAAAAAAAAGTTTGTACGTGTTTGTATTTTTGTGTCTTTCATGAATCAGAGTTAATGCACAAAACGTACGTGCATCACTACGTAACAGCCGTTATATAAATCTATATGTTTATATCTTTATTATAGAATATAAACACTCCAGTCAGTCAGCAGACAAACAGCTGCTGCTGCTGTAGCTGCGATATTTTAGATCACACTACCTTGCTTGGCCATGTCCCGCCATATTGATCAGATGCGAGATGCTGCAGCGATGCATCATGTGAGAAAATAATGTGTTTTTTTGGAAATTAAAGTACGTAAAGCCCTTCTAACGAGGGGCTTCAAATAAAAGTATGAACCTGAAAATTATTAGCTTAGCATGATGTCTTTAAAATTAGTGCTTGATATTTTATGGAAACATGGCTTCTGTCTCCACTTTCTTACGACGGAGCATTAGGGCCAGACTAAGAGAAAAAGAAAATATTTTAGAGGGGAAATTACGAGAATAAAGTCGTAACATTACGAGAATAAAGTCAAAATATTACGAGAATAAAGTCAAAATATTACGAGAATAAAGTCATAATATTACGAGATTAAAGTCAAAATATTACGAGAATAAAGTCAAAATATTACGAGATTAAAGTCAAAATATTACGAGAATAAAGTCAAAATATTACGAGAATAAAGTCAAAATATTACGAGAATAAAGTCAAAATATTACGAGATTAAAGTCAAAATATTACGAGAATAAAGTCAAAATATTACGAGAATAAAGTCAGAATATTACGAGAATAAAGTCATAATATTACGAGATTAAAGTCAAAATATTACGAGAATAAAGTCAAAATATTACGAGAATAAAGTCAAAATATTACGAGAATAAAGTCAAAATATTACAGAGATTAAAGTCAAAATATTACGAGAATAAAGTCAAAATATTACGAGATTAAAGTCAAAATATTACGAGAATAAAGTCAAAATATTACGAGAATAAAGTCAAAATATTACGAGAATAAAGTCAAAATATTACGAGAATAAAGTCATAATATTACGAGATTAAAGTCAAAATATTACGAGAATAAAGTCAAAATATTACGAGAATAAAGTCAAAATATTACGAGAATAAAGTCAAAATATTACAAGAATAAAGTCAAAATATTACGAGATTAAAGTCAAAATATTACGAGAATAAAGTCAAAATATTACGAGAATAAAGTCAAAATATTACGAGAATAAAGTCAAAATATTACGAGAATAAAGTCAAAATATTACGAGAATAAAGTCAAAATATTACGAGAATAAAGTCAAAATATTACGAGAATAAAGTCAAAATATTACGAGAATAAAGTCAAAATATTACGAGAATAAAGTCAAAATATTACAAGAAAAAAGTCATAATATTACGAGAATAAAGTCATAATATTACGAGAATAAAGTCAAAATATTACGAGAATAAAGTCAAAATATTACGAGAATAAAGTAGTAATTTTAATGAGAACTCTTACAAGAAAGAGCAGTCTTCCTGCTGTGTTAGAATGAGGAATGTTGAGCATCTTGTGAAGTTATACTTTGGTATCGGTTTCACAAATAAGGAAATACTGAATCTTTTGGCAGATCAGCATCAAATTATTATCAGTATCAGGATCTTAACTCTATCGAAGCTTTTTTCTCATTAAAACGACTTTTTTCCCCTTGTATTATTATTACATTATTCTCGTATTATTACGACTTTATTCTCGTAATTTCCACAATGTTCTTTCTATTTTTATTTTTTTTCCCTCTTAGTATGGCCCTAATTCTCCGTCGTACTTTCCTGAATAGAGAATGTAAAATAAAGTCATCGGAGAGTTGAAGCGTCAATGACCCTCAGATCAGAGAGAGGAGACGATGAGGAGACGGAGAGAATCAGATTTGCTATATGGCCAAAAGTATGTGGACACTGGAGAAACAAAAAGAAGAAGAAGAGGAGAGTCGAGAGCTGAAAGAGGGAGGGATGATAAATTGAATCAGGAGCGAGGAGTTTAAGTCTAAGTGGTTCAGGTTGGACAGCGACGGTGGAGAGAAAGAGGCGAGTGAATGAAAAGGTTGAGAGGAGAGAAAATAAAGAGATACATGGGGAGAGAGAGGGGAGATTACTGAGAGGGGGAGAGATGATGGTCGAACGAGGCCGACTGACTGACAGAAAGAGAGAGTCTCTCTAGTGTCAAATGAAGAGATAAGAAACTAACCCTCCCTCCATCCCTCCATCTCTCTGTCTCGCTCCACAGAGAAAATGAGTGGGAATCCCACCGGGAGGCCTTAATCCATACTCCCCTCTCTCCCTCTCTCTCCCCCTCTCTCTCCCCCGTCGTCAGTGTGTTCCTGCCTCGCTCGCCCTCCCGTCACAGTAAATCTCCGGGTCTTGAGTGGCTGCCGGCTGGATGTAATGATCTGCTGTCACACTCGCTGGTCAGACTGGAGGAGCGAACTCTCTCTCACTGGTTCGAGTCGCTTTCAGAAACACATTAGATGTAAAGAAAAACAGGCGTGGTCGTCCGAGTCTCTGCCGACTTCTGGTTGGATGATTAAATAAAAACGGAGGCGAGGCGAGGTTAATAGATCAGCTGGGTTTTTTCTTTCCGTCTCGTAACGTATGTTTATTTTCTGTTTAACTGTCGGTTAAGGTGATGGACAACTTCCCTCAATCATTGGACAAAACCTGAGTTTATGAATTTATTGCGTCTTGTAACAGCGACCCAGGAAATCCACGGGTTGCGTGTACGTTGCGTTGTTCGTTATTTCCCGTCCTGGTTTATATTCTGTTTAACAGTCTGTTCAGGTCTGACGGAAAGATGGTTCAGACAACTTCCCTCAGCTGGTTCTATCATTGGACAAAATTTGAGTTTATTAATTTATCGTGTCTTGTAACAGCGACCCAGGAAATCGCACGGGTTGCGTGTACGTCTGCGGAGCGGCTCCCGTTATCGGTTTCACGCGTCTGGAAAAGCTGTAACTTAATATTTAAGTCCTGAACTTGACGGAAAGATGGTTCTCTTTGTTAAAATTGAATCGGACAACTTCCCTCAACTGGTACATTTTCCTCAACTACCAACAACTCAGGACAAAACCTGATTTTTTTATTTATTGTGTCTTGTAACAGCGACCCAGGAAATCCACGGGTTGCGTGTACGTTGCGGAGCAGCTCCCGTACGGTTTCACGCGTTGAAAAAGCTGTAACTTAATATTTAAGTCCTGAACTTTGTCCTCACGTTTCCATCTTGTACCTGACACAGAAACACTTCTCTGAGTCCTCTCCATGTAATAAACAGAAATAAGAAACCATCATCGCAGCGTCGGTGATGTTTCGGACCAGCACCTTGCACGGTGGCTCGGTACCGTCAGCGTCTTTCTTCCCTCCGTTATTTCCCTTTCCTTCTTCTTCTGTCTCTTAACGTACGTTTATATTCTGTTTAACTGTTGGTTCAGGTGACGGAAAGATGGTTTGGACAACTTCCCTCTATCACTGGACAAAACCTGAGTTTATTAATTTATTGTGTCTTGTAACAGCGACCCAGGAAATCCACTGGTTGCGTGTACGTTGCGTTGTTGTTGAAAAAGCTGTAACTTAATATTTAAGTCCTGAACTTTGTCCTCAACATGTGTCACATTTCCATCTTGTACCTGACGCAGAAACACCTTTCTGAGCCCTCTCCATGTGATAAATAGAAATAAGAAACCATCCGTATTTCCCGTCCTGGTTTATATTCTGTTTAACAGTCGGTTTAGGTGACGGAAAGATGGTTCTCTTTGTTAAAATGGAAACTGGTTCTTTCATTGGAGGAACATTTTCCTCAACTACCAACAACTCAGGACAAAACTTGAGTTTATGAATTTATTGCGTCTTGTAACAGCGACCCAGGAAATCCACGGGTTGCGTGTACGTTGCGTTGTTGTTGTAAAAGCTGTCACGTTTATATTCTGTTTAACTGTCGGTTAAGGTGACGGAAAGATGGTTCGGACAACTTCCCTCAACTGGTTCTATCATTGGACAAAACTTGAGTTTATTAATCTATTGTGTCTTGTAACAGCGACCCAGGAAATCCACTAGTTGCGTGTACGTTGCGGAGCGGCTCCCGTACAGTTTCACGCGTTGAAAAAGCTGTAACTTAATATTTAAGTCCTGAACTTTGTCCTCAACATTTGTCTTGACCTGATTCACTTCTCTGAGTCCTCTCCATGTGATAAATAGAAATAGGAAACCATCACTCGCAGCGTTGGTGCTGTGATGTTTGGACCAGCACCTTGCACGGTGGCTCGGTGCCATCGGCGTCTCTCTTCCCTCCGTTATTTCCTTTCCTTCCTCCGTCTCTTAACGTACATTTATATTCTGTTTAATAGTCGGTTCAGGTGACGGAAAGATGGTTCTTTGTGACAACTTCCCTCAACTGGTTCTATCATTGGACAAAACCTGAGTTTATTAATTTATTGCGTCTTGTAACAGCGACCCAGGAAATCCACGGGTTGCGTGTACGTTGCGAGCAGCTCCCGTACGGTTTCACCCGTTGGAAAAGCTGTAACTTAATATATAAGTCCTGAACTTTGTCCTCAACATGTCTTACTTTTCACTTTTCTGAGCCCTCTCCATGTGATAAATAGAAATAAGAAACCATCATTTCTGGGTCGGTGCTGTGATGTTCGGACCAGCACCTTGCACGGTGGCTCGGTACCGTCAGCGTCTTTCTTCCCTCCGTCATTTCCCGTCACCTTCACGCCGTCTGCTGCAGAAACGCTCTGAGCGACGAGACGAACCTGAGAGGCCGAAACTGAGCCGTGTTGGACAGAACCGGAGCGTCTGAATTGAAAGTGACGGGTTGAAATGGGCTCAGCAGTTTAACTGAAGTGGCAGCGAGACTTTCCATCTCTCAGCGCCTCTGGCATTTCCTCCGGGGGGCCTGGCTCAGGAGAGACACTGTGTGTGTGTGTGTGTGTTGTGTGTCAGTGTGTGTGTGTGTGTGTGTGTGTGTGTGTGTGTGTGTGTGTGTGTGTTGCTGGCAGCGACATCAGAGCCGAGCTGGGCCTGCTCCCCCTCTCCGTCGCCCGGTTTATAAAGCAGCGCAGCACAGTATAAACCGGTCTGTGTTATTAATGGGCGAGCTTACTTTTTTACTGTAAATGATGAATAATGGCTCCCGCTGCGGGAGTACGGCGGCGGCGAGCGGGCGGGCGGCGCGGCGGGATGAGCTGCGAGGAGGCGCTGTAAAGAGGAAAAATAGCCGAAACTAGAAGTGATATTTAAAATCGAGCTGCGATGACATGTTGCGTCTGAGCTCCTAAATAAAAAGAGAAACGGGATTAAAACAGACGAACGGTTGGTCCTCAGCTTACGATGAGCTGGTTCTGGTTCTGTTCTCAGCTCGAGTGCTGCTGGGAAATCTCACCGAACGGGCTGAATCTGGCTGTTTCGGCCTGTTTTCTCCTGCAGTTTGCAACATGAGATCATTTTTCCTCTCGCTCGGTTTTAACACGTTTCTCCGACCAACACAAACACGACACCTCGGAGGAACTCTGGCAAAATGTGTCGGCACTAAATGAGCAACAAGTGAAATGACCTTCAGCATCATGTGTTTACTGCTAATTAGCGAATGTTAGCTTGCTCAGATGAAATGAAGAGCGAACATTAAAGAAGCGTTCGTCCGTCTGCACAGATGTTTCTTTGTTCAGCACCTCTGGGTGCAGTTTCTGATGCCAGAGATGCTCGGTGATCACAGAGACGACTCGATGCACCGGAGAGGAGCTGCTGCAAACAGACACTGTCGCTACATGCTAGGCTAGGTGCCACCCGAGGTGATTGGCTTGTTTGCATGTCTTTAAACCAATCACAGAGCCCAGACATCTCCACAGCGCTGTCATGGCGATGTGGAGATGCAAGACGAGGCCCGTCTGAGTAACCGTGGCAACAATATTCGCGACTTTATCCGTCCTGACTTCCTCCCGTCGGACAGTTTGCAAAAAAAGTCCAAGAAGAGGGAAGTAGTGGCTGGTCAAGGCAAGAGGATGAGTATTTTTCTATGCTAGCTGTTTCCATCTGTTTCCAGTCTTTATGCTAAGCTAGGCTAACAACATCCTGACTGCAGACATGAGAGGAGACACGAGGGTTTGTTTTTTTTACCCACAGTTGTTTGACGCTCGGTGATCGCAGAGGAAGCAGTGACTCGATGCACCAGAGAGGAGCTGCTGCAAACACTTTTATAGGGACGCTGTTGCTACATGCTAGGCTAGGTGCCACCCGAGGTGATTGGCTTGTTTGCATGTCTTTAAACCAATCACAGAGCCCAGACCTCTCCACAGCGCCGTCATGGCGATGTGGAGATGTAAGACGAGGCCCGTCTGAGTAACCGTGTAAACAATATTCGTGACTTTATCCGTCCTGACAGTTCCTCCCGTCGGACAGTTGCAAAAAAAGTCCAAGAAGAGGGAAGTAGTGGCTGGTCGAGGAAGAGGATGAGTATTTTTCTAAGCTAGCTGTTTCCATCTGTTTCCAGTCTTTATGCTAAGCTAGGCTAACAACATCCTGACTGCAGACATGAGAGGAGACACGAGGGTCTTTTTTTTTACCCACAGTTGTTTGACGCTCGGTGATCACAGAGGAACCTGGACTCGATGCACCGGAGAGGAGCTGCTGCAAACACTTTTACAGGGATGCTGTCGCTACATGCTAGGCTAGGTGCCACCCGAGGCGATTGGCTTGTTTGCATATCTTTAAACCAATCACAGTGCATTGTTACCCCCTGCACCCAGACGTCTCTGACAGCGCTGTCATGGCGATGTGGAGATGCAAGACGAGGCCCGTCTCAGTAACCGTGGCAACAATATTCGTGACTTTATCCGTCGGACAGTTTGCTGGTTGCAAAAGAAGTCGAAGAAGAAGAAGAAGAGGGAAGGTAGCTAGCTGTTTCCATCCGTTTCCAGTCTTTATGCTAAGCTAGGCTCAACATCCTGACTGCAGACATGAGAGGAGACACTGTTGTTCATCTCTTGTTCTGATGATTCAACCTGAGATGTTCGTGTTCATCTCCTCACGTGAGACGAGTTTCCACGAAGCATTTTGAAGAATATCGCATCGCTTAAGGTGTTTTTTTGTCTTTTGTGAATCAGTTAATGCCGAAGTTGGTTCGTGTCTCCTGGTTTGTTTACCTCCAGCCTCTGGTTCACTTTCACTCGCTCAGAACAGATTCATTTTCATTCTTTTGCGAACTTTACAAAAGTTAGCTTAAAGCTCGCTTGACATTTCGTGTAAACGTGGCTCCCGTCTGTGAGAGAGTCTTCCACTGGCAGGAGTCCAGACAGCCTCTTCTTCTTCTTCTTCTTCTTCTTCTTCTCCTTCTTCTTCTTCTCCTTCTTCTTCTTCTCCGTCGCAGCGGTACGGAGTGAATGAAGGCTGTCGGCCTGAGAGAGAAACACCGGCACATTCACCCGAGCTAACCTCTCTCCTCCTCCACCTCGCTCCGTCTCTCTCTCTGTAGATTAAAGGAACAAAGCAGACAGCGTCTCTCTGGAGAGCGGGCCACTTCAGGGCCAGCCCCCCTGGCTATTTTAACACACACACACACACACACACACACACACTCACTCTTTCTCTCTCCGTCTCACACTGAGCAGTGACTCCTGAGCAGAGGAATTCCCATGCTGTCATGGGAAAAACTGTCACCGGTCTGTTCTGTGTGTGTGTTTTTCTGTGATCCTCTGAGTGTGTGTGGTGTGTGTGTGTGTGTGTGTGTGTGTGTGTGTGTGTGTGTGTGTGTGCTCTTGTACTTGTAGCCTGGTGAGAAAGTAGCTGCAGTGCGTCCTGCAGGAATCTCTCTCTTTACAGTGTCGGCTCGCTTTTTTTTTTCTTTCATTATTTTGTTGGGAGGAGAAGTGGAGCTCAGCAGGAACACGATGTGATCCTGCTGAACACGATGTTCCAGATCCAGGACGTTCATTTATTGTCTTTGTTTTGTTTTGATGCTCAAATTGTCAGATGAGAGACCCCTGATTGGTCGATGTGTACTAATCCACAACTACACTTAAAGTTGAGACGTGTTGTAATCGCTTTAGTTTGAATTCTCCAGGGTTGTTTTTTAATGAACACCTGCAGAAACACACTTTTCGAAACCATCTTCATGTCACAACGTGTCCCTGATTGGACAGAAACTAAGCTAGCACTAGTACCAGTGGTTCATTCAACATTACTACAGGTGTTGCTAACCTTGCTGTCTCTGCTAGCAGCTGTTGTGCAGTTAAATTCTGCCGACATGTAGAGAGGACGATGTTATTCGAGCTCAGCAGGAACACGGTGTTCGAGATCGAGGACGTTCATTTATTGTCTTTGTTTTGTTTTGATGCTCAAATTGTCAGATGAGACTAATCCACAATATGCTTTACTTTAAAAACTCTACGACCCCTGAAGTTAAGACTGTTGTAATCGCTGCTGGCCTCGTTTCAGTTTGAATTCTCCAGGGTTGTTTTTTAATGAACACTGGCAGAAACACACTTTCATGTCACAACGTGTCTCTCCCTGATTCGTCAGAAACTAAGCTAGCGCTAGTACCATGGTTAGTTCAACATTATTACAGGTGTTGCTAACCTCGCTGTCTCTGCTAGCAGCTGTTGTGCAGTTAAATTCTGCCAACATGTAGAAGGACGATGTTATTCGAGCTCAGCAGGAACACGGTGTTCGAGATCGAGGACGTTCATTTATTGTCTTTGTTTTGTTTTGATGCTCAAATTGTCAGATGAGACTAATCCACAATATGCTTTACTTTAAAAACTCTACGACCCCTGAAGTTGAGACTGTTGTAATCGCTGCTGGACTCGTTTTAGTTTGAATTCTCCGGGTTTTTTTTAATGAACATCGGCAGAAACACACTTCATGTCACGACGTGTCCTTCCCTGATTCGTCAGAAACTAAGCGAGCACTAGTACCTGTGGTTAATTCAACATTATTACAGGCGTTGCTAACCTTGCTGTCTCTGCTAGCAGCTGTTGAGCAGTTAAATTCTGCAGACATGCGCCGTTTGGATGGTTACCTTCGCCGAGGAGGTTTTGTTTTCACCTGTGTTACACAAAACCTACTGAGCTGATATCCATGAAACTTGGATGGAGGATGTTTCTCGGCCCCAGAAAAGGATCCTGATAAAAAGATAATAGTGTTGTCGAGTTATATTCAACCCAGTTGCCAGAATAAATGTTAGATTAAAAGTATGTTTCTGCAAAACCACAGAGAAGATTTAACGTTTGGTTCAGGTTGAATTTTCATTTCTCTCTCGTCACAACGCTGTGCTGATGCTCTGCTGAGGTTAAGGCACA
Source organism: Lagodon rhomboides (assembly GCA_039737535.1). Classification (NCBI taxonomy): domain Eukaryota; kingdom Metazoa; phylum Chordata; class Actinopteri; order Spariformes; family Sparidae; genus Lagodon; species Lagodon rhomboides. Next base: position 27,040,932 of record CM077801.1, read on the forward strand.
AAACCACTTGGTTACGGTTAGAAAACATTGATGGTTTGGCGTAAAAGACATGTTTTAGTCGCCACGATCACAGATGGAGTTGCTCCAACTTGATGTGAGAAACAGCCGGTTTGGGTCGGTAAAGTTTTATGCTACTCAACAACTCCTAAAACGAGCTGATTTGTGAAGGGAGTCTGGTGAAGTTGTGTTTAATAGTTGGCTTCGTGTATTACATTTAATGCTGAATTTACAAGAAGGCTCCAATGATTTAGAATTTGTCGTAACAAAGTTTAAAGAAGTGTTTACAGATTCTCCTCATTCAACAACTCTTAAAATCACACGATTTGTTAAGGGAGTCTGGGGACTTTCTCCACGGGGACAAAGAAGGAGCCTATATTGTTACTGTTTAGTGGTTTGGGTCTCCAGTACCACGACTGGAGATGGTCCGATATGTCCCCACAGACCGGGCTGTGATATTAGATGAGGTTTGATTGAATTAAAGGGCCTTGGCTGAGAGTTTTATCTATAAAGTTCAGAGGAATAGCGAGAAAACTTGTGAATGTCCAGATGTTTCAGAGCAAACAACATCAGTCATGTTCAGTGTGTGGGAATATATTTACTGATGCTCGTCAGACGGTCCAGAACCGGGCAGAACCTGGCTGCTCACAGCTACTGTTGTAGGAAGAAGACACGTTAGGCTCTGATTGGTCGTTAGCTTCGTTGGGTGACGTCTTCCTGATGATAAAATGATAAAACATCAGTTTTAATCCTTTAAAATGTGCAATCAACAAAAACTGAACCGAGAGAGGCCTTCACACACACACACACACACACACACACACACACCTCATCCCACCCGGCGTCCCCGCCCCCTCGAGGCCCCCACTTGTCCTCCGTCTCTTTGTCCTTTAGGCGTCTAATTGGGTGCCTGTTTAGAAAAGGAAAGGTGTTAAGTAGGGGGAATTCCCATAATGCTCTTTTATTGGGAGCGAGGACAATGGGGACTAATTGGTTCCTATTAGCAGATAGAAGAGAGAGAGAGAGGGACACTTAAGGCATTTAGAGGGACGAGCGGCATTATGGGTAGACGGTGTGTGTGTGTGTGTGTGTGTGTGTGTGTGTGTGTGTGTGTGTGAGCGAGCAGTGTACGACGTTGGCTGTTTTGTAGGAATGACGAAACTAGATTTTTTTTTTGTGTGTTGCTTGTTTTCTTGTGGGAAACGAGGTGTGTGTGTGTGTGTGTGTGTGTGTGTGTGTGTGTTATGGGAATGACAGCGTCTCCAAATGTGTGTGTGTATCATTTAAAAGCTGTAGGAATTACCTCATTGTTTATGTTTTGGGTCAATCTCAGAAATGACTAACATTTTCCTTGTATATTTGTGTGTGTGTGTGTGTGTGTGTGTGTGTGTGTGTGTGTGTTTCCGAGGACAAACACTCGTTAACACACGGTCACATTCTGACGACGTTACTTTTAATCTCCGGGCAGAAATTTGATCCGTGGAAGGTTAAACATTTATTGTACGACATGCGCTTGTGGTCGGGATGAAAATAAAAACTGAGTGAAATAAACGGACGACGGCTGAAATCAGCGCGTTTTGTTCAGTAATGTGTTCCAGACCTGGAGGCTCAGTGTTTGAGACCGAGGACGGAGAAAAGAAAGAAAGGCAGGAAATGAAAGAATGAAGCAACTAAACGATGACAACTGTCTCCAGATGGAAACATAAGATGTGTCTTTGCTCTGGACAGTTTACAATCATATTTATGGATGCTGACTTAATCTCTGTATGCAAATACACACATATTTACAGAAAAACAGACACAAAGAAAGAAAGAAGTTCATGTAGAACATTTGCCGAATTTACCAGAAGGCCCAAATAATGAAGAAACTGTCAGAGGGAGTTTTTATAAAGTTTATAAGGCTTCTCTTAACTCAACAACTCACTAAATTGAGCGTTTTTTAAAAGGAGTCTGGTGACTTTCTCCAAGAAGTAGCCAATATTGGTTACTTTTTTAATATTGGCAGAATTTGGCATCAACTTATGTAAACATCTTTCATAAATAGAGTGTAAATGATAAAAATAGTGTGTTCAAACAGCTGATCAGTGTTGGCAGGTAAGACTTTAGCACTTTAGACACAGAAGCAGACAGGCTGGTACAGACATGCTGCCACAAACTGACACTTTGTACAAGGAGACAAACAACTTCAGCTTCTGATTTAATGCTGAATTTACAACAAGGACACAACGAGTTAGAATCTGTCAGAGACACAGTTTCATAATGGTTATAAAGTTTTATGCTACTCAACAACTCCTAAAACGAGCTGATTTGTGAAGGGAGTCTGGTGAAGTTGTGTTTAATAGTTGGCTTCGTGTATTACATTTAATGCTGAATTTACAAGAAGGCACCAATGATTTAGAATTTGTCGTAACAAAGTTTAACACAGTGTTTATAGATTCTCCTCATTCAACAACTCCTTAAATCACACGATTTGTTAAGGGAGTCTGGGGACTTTCTCCACGGGGACAAAGAAGTAGCCTATATTGTTACTGTTTAGTGTCTTTGTAAAATGTGACATGTTTAGATCAATAACATGTTTCTTCTTTCATAAACTTCAGCTTCTGATTTAATGCTGAATTTACAACAAGGACACAACGAGTTAGAATCTGTCAGAGACACAGTTTCATAATGCTTATAAAGTTTTATGCTACTCAACAACTCATAAAATTAGATGATTTGTGAAGGGAGTCTGGTGCAGTTGTGTTTAATAGTTGGCTTCATGTATTACATTTAATGCTGAATTTACAAGAAGGCACCAATGATTTAGAATTTGTCGTAACAAAGTTTAAAGATGTGTTTACAGATTCTTCTCATTCAACAACTCCTTAAATCACACGATTTGTTAAGGGAGTCTGGTATTATGGTGGTTTCTCCTTGCTCCTTCGTCTTCTTCTTCTTCTGACAAATACGTTAAAAACTAGGAACAGTAGTAGTGACAGATGTGCAGAAGTCCTACCTTCCTTCATTAGTAAAATATCCTGAACATAATTCCTGCGTCACGTCGACGTGTCGTGTGTTTCACGTCTGAGTGTTTCACCTTGTTTCACCGCTTCGTCGCAGCTCGTCTGTCTGAACACACACGTGTCAAAGTTCAGCGTGTTTGTCTCTCTGCGAGCCTCCACACACATTTTCCCCGTCGCCTCATGTGATATTTTCCAGCGGCTCTTCTGTCTCGCTGTCTGGGCCTCCACATTAGGCCAATTTAATTAGAAGCCTTTCAACAGAACTAATTAGGCAGCTACGCTAGCCGGGCTGAATGAGGGGCGAGGGGCGTTGATTGAAGTTCTGCTACCGTACGAGAGCATTGTTTAACGGTTTGATTCCCACTTTTCTTATTTTTTTTTTTTAATACAAAACAGGCTAATGGAATTTGAGGGAGCTGCTTTGCTTCAAAAGACTTTGGGTTCGGGCGGGTGGGAGCGACGACTGCTGAAGAATCGTCTCACAAGACTCCATTTGAATTCCTCCGTTTTTAATTAAGAAAGCTCGGAGGCTACGACATGACTGATCATCCTCTGTGATAGTCTTGTACGGTGAAGATATTTCACAACTCGTCTGTTTGGCTGGCGTCGACTCGGGGAAAGCGAGTCGGGCGGTGATGGGATGTGAGGGGACATTTACCAAAACAACACGGTCTGGTGAAACTGTGTACTCGTGCTGTTTTGGATGAGCGCCTAATAGGAAAGTTGGCTCGGATGGAAGTTTGACAGCTGGGTGGTTCGGAGCAGGTGTGTCACCGGAATGACAAAACAGTTTTAGTCTTTACACGCTCCTGCTCGTTAGCCGCATTAGCACGACTCCACAAAGGCAGAATATCAGTTTGTCTGTCGGTGCAAAATATCAACGTGTCTTGGACGCTTCGGACAAACATCATCCGGCGGTCCTTCACGTAATTACTGGCCAGGTTTGCAGAGGTGAGAAACGTCTCTCAGAGGCTTTTCCTTCGGCTGATTACGAAGCTTTGTTTGGCTGTTCGTCAGCGATACTGCAGGGAGGAAGAGTTGTTTGTTACTGCGACCACGACTCAAGACAGATGAGTCATTAGACGAGTCAGACGGCTAGCTACGTAGGAAGATTGCGTCCCCATTCTTAATTGTACTTGCAGAGTTTTAAAACCAGGAAACAGCTGATCACAGCAGTCAGTTCGTCACTTCATCCACCAAGATGAGCAGCTGGAAAGCCGCTGAGATCCGGGAGATGCTAGCGTCTCCTCGCTCTCTGTAGCTGTCTTGGCTGTCCGCTTGTTGTTGTAGCGGCGAGCTAATAGCGGTCGCTACTTTCAAATTAAAAGCCCCCCGCTAAGAACCCAGTTCTAAACTCCGATGGGGTGCAATGTAAAGCTCTTATTTTGAAGCAAAACTGCGAAAAAATGTCCCATAAGGAATGAATGGGACGGGGTCAAAAAAGTCGCAAAATCATCAACGTTTTTCAAACATCTCCTGCTCTGGCAGACTTTGACCTAGAGACACCATTCAAACTTTAAAATGTAGGCACAAGTCTCATCTATTTGAGTTGTATTTGAACTTTCTTTCTACGATGTTTAGTTTTTGAACGGTGACCCTTAATTGATCGTGAGTGATTTCAAAAAAATTCAGGATTTTCAATGAGTGTGTATTGCGGAATGTTCGCGCAGCACCAACTGGCAGAGTGGGGGAGCCTGAAAAAAACTCTCTGAAAATGTTTCTTTAGATGACGATCCTAGCCACAGATTTCACACTACAATAGTGATATTTTCCAAGAACGTAGCCACACTTGTCTTCTGTCTGGCAACGTGTCCACTTTATCGGGAGGATGTACGGTTTTTGAATTATCTGCGTCTAACCGACACAAACTCCAGCAACTGCCCCATAAGCCCCAATGTTAAACGGGAAGAGGATTCTGGGAGAAAAGCAGAAACTGCCCTGCTTCTCTTCACGCCCAACTTCCTGCTTCACGTCACGTCACATGTTGACGCCTACCAGAGGAGGAAAAGTGGAGGCTGTTTGGAAAAGGAGGAATATTACACCTCCCTTTTAGACAGACAAGGAGGCACATTGCAGCCTTTTCTATCTAAAAGGGGCTAGATTTGAATGTATCCCGGGTTTGCATGGACGAGGCTGTTCCACATTTGTTTTCTGTCCCACGTCTCCGGACAGCTTTTGCAGGTTTTTATACACATGTGATAGATTTTATTCCCTCACCTCAAGGAGAAACAAGTGCACCATGGGTAGCCCAGCGAGTCAGAGTTAGAAACGCCTGACATTACAGTATTACTGATCATCAAGGTTCTCGACTCGCAGACGCCGTAAAACTAAAACCGTACCGCGAGTTTGTGAGAATTCATCGGCGTAATCTGCTGCTAACTTGTTGAAACATTCCGTCAGTGAAACAAACAGCGAACGCACTCGTTTACATTCAGCCAACAGCAGCTCGCTCTCTAATGTAGTGCTCAGTATTTCAGAAGCAGAACACGGCCGAGGACACGACAACACAACACAACACAACACATGTGCACACACAGACACACACTCAGAGACAGACCTGCACACACCGCTGGCTCGCTCCCCGCTAATTCTACTTGTGCCACCTCACCTCTCAGTGCAATAACAAGCTCCTCTCTCTCCACACACACACACACACACACACACACACACACACACACACACACACACACACACACACACGCTGCTGCTGTGATTAGCTTTGGCAGCACAAGGCCATCCAGCGCTCTCAGATATAACTGCTTCTCTTTGATAAACATGAGAGCTCAGACACACACCGCTGTCTGCAGCTACCATCTGACTGAGACTCACACACACACACACACACACACACACACACACACACACACACACGCCCGAGCCTTCGGTCAGCGTACAATATCTCAGAGTTTGTGAAGCCTGGAGAATATTTGATATGTAGATAAGTCTTAAAAAGGGTGAGATTTGCATACTGGGCTCCTGTTGCACGCGGCTGCGAGTCGCATGTGGTAGGTACATTTTTAATCAGCGGGCGCAGAAAAAATTAATTTGTTTTTGGTGGGAGGAGGAGGAGGAGGAGGAGAGACGATGCTCCTCTCCGTTCCATTAGCAGCGTTTTGTCAGAACAGTTGAGCTGGATTCAGACGAGCCGAGTGTTTAAAGAGGAAAAAGAAAAGATGCTGTACGCGAGTGTGTGTGTGTGTGTGTGTGTGTGTGTGTGTGTTTAAGCATCGTATTACTTTCCTGCAGCTAGTATTTATTAGATGAAACCTCTTCAATTAAACGTGCGTGTCGCCGCCTCATTAAAGCGACACCTTGTTGTTCGCAGCTACATGTTTTTAATCTCACTAAATTGTTTTTATGTCACGTTTGTTTTTCTGTTTTTTTTCAGTCCGACGGCGTTTTTGCATATTTTTCTATAACCTTGTTTTTTAAAATTCATGTCGGCTCCTCGTGTTGTTTATTTTATTGGCGTTTGTGTTACAGTTGTTTTGTGTCTGGGAGACGCTTTTTTAACTCCGGAAAGTGGTCGGGAAATTGACTTTGTGATTGTCTCCGTCTGTTTCGTAAACTTATTTCATCCTTTGAGTTTTGTTCCGTCTTTATTCTGTTTTGTAAAGTCCAGATGGACTTACACTGACTTTACTGTGACTGTTGTGGAGGGAATTGAACCCTCAACCCTGGAAGTTTACTTTCCTATCTGTCAATCTGAATAATAAACCGCTGCCTCTCAAACTCCGGAGGATCTGTGGTCACCTGGAGACAGAAGCAAAACTGTCTTTGGGTTCCTCTGTTCCATAATTTCAGTAGCATCAGTAAATATTTCAGTATTTAGCCTAAAGATAATTTTATTGATTTTAAACAACTCTCCAAAAATCCCCAAACGTCCTCCTGAGCCCGCAGGACAAAATCACGGATCGTATTTTAAACCTTTTACGTTGTTAGTTTTCTATATGAATGCAGAATATTCCAGAAGTTTACCAAGAAACTTTGTGTGCATCGTTTTTAATTAGGTGATAATTAATCGACCTGTTACATAGATAATGCTCATCAGCAGCTGATCGGGGCGATATTTGCTTTTTAATATGAAAGTGGTAAATAAATTACATTCCTGAAGTAAAGTGTAAGATAAATACAATAAATACATAGAAACACACTGGATTCAAGCTGCAGTTATTAGTTTGATCCACAGAGAATATAAAATATGTGACTGAGTTCGAGCACACGTGTCGTTTTAATGTTGTGACCAGTTGCTATGCTAATTCCCATTATGTTTTAGCATCAAGCTAACGGACTCGGCCATAGTTTATAAAATCGATCCAGGAATGATGAAACAAATATACGATTCAAAATCCTTTTTTTTCCACCCTGAGCGATGAATGATTAGTAACTCCAGGCCTGTTTTTATGTTTTAAATAGCTTTAAACAACCTGTTACATAAATAATGCTCATCAGCAGCTGATCGGGGCGATATTTGCTTTTTAATATGAAAGTGGTAAATAAATTACATTTCTGCAGTAATGTGCTAGATTTTGCTGTTCTTGTGCTGTAAAATAAATAAAACAAATATTCAAGCTGCAGTTATTAGTTTGATCCACAGAGAAAATTAAATACTGTTCATGACTTTGAGTTCGAGCACATGTGTCGTTTTCATGTCACGGTCGGTTGCTATGCTAATTCCCATTATGTTTTAGCATCAAGCTAACGGATGAAATAAATATACGATTCAAAATACTTAACATAATCCTTTTTTTTTTCCTCCCTGAGCAATAAATGATTAGTGATCCATAACTCCAGGCCGTATTTATGTTTTAAATAGCTTTAAACAATATATGATTGAACAAAGCATTAGCACATATTAGAAATAACTAGAAATAAAATAATAAGTCTTCTTGAGGTTTGCACAGGGTTCGTTTCATCATATACAGTCAGTCGTTTTCTGCACATTTGATGAGATAAGACACTTGATTTCTCCAAATATTCAGATTTAATCTACAGAAATAACTTCACTGATGCTCTCAGCTGAAACATGTTGGATTGGTTGCCACAGTATTTGTGTATTTTGTGACACGATGATGTCACCACGTTTCAGCTGGTTTGAAAAGACGTTTCAGATGTTTGGAGTGAATCTCCGTTCTCAGTTTTTTCAAATAGAAGTCGGCTCTTAAAATCCTGGCAGCTGCTCACTGAGCTGGTTTTGAACAAGTGTGTTTTATGTCAAAATTGTGTTCTTCCTCTGAACGCTGTGAGATCTCACATTAACCATTAAACGAGAAGTGTTTCAGGAGTCCAAGGCCTTCTCTCCCCCCGACTGATACCACGCTTGTTCAAACTTGTGAATGATCAGATTCTTGCAAAGCTAGAAGGTTTTCTTTCAGACGTACAGCTTCAGCGAGACTCACAGTTAAAGATTCAGATGTTCCTCCTGGTTAAATCAATGAAAGCGTTCCTCTCCGTACAAACCGAGTCGGAGGTAAATGTCCTGAACCTCATTGTTCTCGGAGATAAAACTCCAGCGCTGCCTCCATCCGTCTGTCTCTGAGTAGCTGCAGCTCGGAGCAGCAGAGCCGCTCGTCTCTTTATTACAGCTGACAGTTTGTTTATGTCTGGTTTGAAGCGTTTATTTTTACAGCGTTTTACAGCTTCCCTCGGTCTCCTCGGCTCACTTCTCTGACCTCGAGCTGACTGCTGCTTGTTTAGACATTAAACAGATTCAGACCCTCGGTGCTGTTACAGCGGCGGCAGCGAGCAGCGAGCCGGGCCGGGAATCATCTGGAAAATTACCATACAAGCCTTGATACCAGCGCACTTAAAGTGACACTGATACCAAAGCAGAACTTCATTTGAATATCAGTCATGTAACTGGAAGTGCTTGATCATACGGTGCATCGCGCTGCCCCGCGGTAACGTCAACAGCTCTATCTGTTAAGAATAAAAACACAGTCATAAGAAAAAGACACACACAGGTCCAATCGTATTGAGTGATTGTAAGTCAGAATGAGTCCAGACGTCGGGCCGACCGGGCTGGACCAGGACTGTTCATGTTGACGTTGACTCATTAAGACGTTGTTAAGATAGTTCACATGGAACCTGGACCTTTAATTTTTGGCCCAGATTTAGACCAGTTTATCTCGATGTACCTCGTTAGTGTTCACTGTTGTATTGATTCTCCAGCACCAAGGTTTGGGTCGGGGTTATTTAACCTGAACAAAATAGCAAAGTTGGTGTGTTAATAGAATTTAAACTGGGAAACAGTCGACCCGGGGAACATTGGACCTTGGGGAAAGGGAGGATTTAGGACTTGGGCAGATCGGACTCTGGGATCGTAGGAGATGTTGGTCCTTGGGGACTTGGGATCCGGGGGAATATAGGAACTTGGGGACCATTAGATGTTGGCGACTTAGGACCCTGGTACCATACAACCCTGGGATCATAGACCTTTGGGAATAGATGACCTTGGAGACGAAACCCTTGGAATATTTGACTTCTTGGGGAATGAGGACCCTGTAAACACAGGTCCTTGAGATCATGGACCCCTGGGGACATACGTAGACTCGTGGGAATTTAGGAACCTAGGAACATAGGGTCTTGGGGACTTAGGACCCCCGGAATGTAGGACCTTAAGATCATAGGATCTGGGGGAATATACGTAGAACCGTGGGAACATAGGAACGTAGGAACGTAAGGTCTTGGGGACTTGGGACCCTGTAAACATAGGTCCTTGAGATCATGGACCCCTGGGGACATACGTAGGCCCATAGGAACTTAGGACCTTAAGTTCATAGGATCCGGGGGAATATATGTAGACCCTTGGGAATTTAGGAACCTAGGAACATAGGGTCTTGGGGACTTAGGACCCTGTAAACACAGGTCCTTGAGATCATGGACCCCTGGGGACATACGTAGACCTGTGGGGACTTAGGACCCCGGAACGTAGGACCTTAAGATCATAGGATCTGGGGGAATATACGTAGAACCGTGGGAACATAGGATCGTAGGAAGTTCATAGGATCCGGTGAAATATACGTAGACCCGTGGGAATTTAGGAACGTAGGAACGTAGGGTCTTGGGGACTTAGGACCCTGTAAACACAGGTCCTTGAGATCATGGACCCCTGAGGACATACGTAGACCCGTGGGAACATAGGACCTGAAGTTCATAGGATCCGGGGAATATACGTAGAACTGTGGGGATTTAGGATCCTCGGTCCGTAGATATTGTTCCAACCAAACTCAGCAGAACAATGATTGTTGTGTTTGGGTCCATATTGTGTTCAGTCGACTGGAATAGTGACGATCTGAGTGATTTCCTGTCCATCAGAGCAGATCAGCTAGTTATATAAATGTTGCTTGATGCACGTATCCGTTACTAGAAGAGTATTTTCTTTACGTTGGTGCCACAGGTGGATGTTGAGGGTGTGATTCATCCCTCTCAAAGATCCTCCAACAAGTTCGAGTGCTGCTGGATTTCAATCTGCAGTCGTGCAGCTGAAGGACGTCCTCGCCGCTCTCTCGACACGCCGCTCTCCTCCCACTTCGTAACTTTCAGCCGAACAAAATCTAAAGTTATTATTATCGTTCAGTGAAGCGGGGGTACGGTGGGGATTTTAACTCCCTCCTTCCCCCTTTAAAAAAAGGCGACAGATCGAGGCAGAAGATATCTTAAAGGGACTCTGAGTGTTGGCTGCGCTCCACACCGCTGTAAGGCAAACTCTCCACCCGGTGAGTCTGCAGCAGCACTGACAGCATGACACAAGTGTGTGTGTGTCTGTGTGTGTGTAGCACAGATTAATTGCACGAAAGCACTTCTGGACCGACGTCGACTTGTGTGTTTCCGTGCGTTCTGAACAGACGTAGCGAGCGACTGTCAGCGAGAGCGTGAGGCCGTTTGAAGCCTCTCCGGTGGCGGAGGATGTCCTAGTTTTCGGGGACGACGTCTCTCGAACGTGCTCCCAACACTTTAGGAAAACATTTATACATCAACTGGTTTGACATGTTCTTAGTTGTGTAGTTTTACTGAAAGTCACGCTGTGAATTGATGCTCAGATTCTCCTCAGAGTCCGTTAACAGATATCTGTTGGTGTCGAGACCAAACCAGAGCTGAAAGACTGACGGTTGGACTTAAATTCATCAGGTGGACACAAACACAACTCCAGCAGGACGATAATGTTGCTCTTTGAATGCTGGATGTGCAAATAAGCAAAAATAATGAATGAATATACTGAGAATCTGTGCGTTGTCTTGTTTCATCAAGACTGCAGACTTTTCTCTGATCTCAGACCTGTAAGACTTGTGGTTTGACTTGATCCCACAAAACTGGAGACTTTTCTCCAATCTGAGACTTAAAGGACTCGACTTTGACAGGACCTATACCTGACTTGATCTGAAGGGCATGACTCGTCTTTTTCTACCAATTATCTTACAATTAAGCTTGTTTCTATGATCTGGACTTGACTTGGGACTTGTTCTGACAAGACTTGAGGCTTTACTAAAGACTTCTTTCTGGTAAACTAAGACTTGACTTGCCCTTTAAGAATTTGTGAACCCAGAGTTGCTTTGACAAAACCTGAGACTCGCCTTTTGAGTACTTGAGAATCGACTTTAGACTTGATTTGGGAAGACTTGAGACTTTTCTCTGTGAATTTTGAAACTTGATTTGACCCGAACTTCGAACATGGACCTGAGGGTTGCTTTGACAAAACCTGAGACTGTCCTCGATTGACTTGAGTCTTCTTTGACAAGAGATTTGCCTTCAAAAACTTGAGACTTGTTCTGACAAGACTCTAGACTTGACTTACCTTTTTGAATTGTCTTTCGACTTAATCTGGTGAGACTTGAGACTTGATTTTGACTTTTTCTCAGTTGATCTTTGAACTTGGACCTGAGGGTTGCTTTGACAAAACCTATGACTTTCTAGACTTGAGACTGGACCTTCAAGGAAACGGTACCTTACTTGATCTTTTCACAACCGACCTGAAGTCTGACTTTAAACCTCTTCTGTTGGACTTGAGACGTGATTACCTGAACTTTGAGACTTTTCTTCGAACTTCGAACATGGACCTGAGGGTTGCTTTGACAAAACCTGAGACTGTCCTCGATTGACTTGAATCTTCTTTGACAAGAGATTTGCCTTCAAAAACTTGAGACTTGTTCTGACAAGACTCAAGACTTGACTTACCTTTTTGAATTGTCTTTCGACTTTTGAGACTTGATTTTGACTTTTCTCAGTTGAGCTTTGAACTTGGACCTGAGGGTTGCTTTGACAAAACCCACAATGATTCTCTAGACTTGAGACTGGACCTTCAAGGAAACGGTACCTTTCTTGATCTTTTCACAACCGACAACCTGAAGTCTGACTTTAAACCTCTTCTGTTGGACTTGAGACGTGATTACGACTTGAGACTTTTCTTTGACCCGAACTTCGAACATGGACCTGAGGGTTGCTTTGACAAAACCTGAGACTGTCCTCGATTGACTTGAGTCTTTGCTTTGACAAGAGATTTGCCTTCAAAAACTTGAGACTTGACTTACCTTTTTGAATTGTCTTTCGACTTAATTTGGTGAGACTTGAGACTTGATTTTGACTTTTCTCAGTTGATCTTTGAACTTGGACCTGAGGGTTTGCTTTGACAAAACCCTCAATGATTTTCTAGACTTGAGACTGGACCTTCAAGGAAACGGTACCTTTCTTGATCTTTTCACAACCGACCAGAAGTCTGACTTTAAACCTCTTCTGTTGGACTTTCGACTTTCGACTTTCTACCTTGGACCTTCGACCTGAGTTGCCCTTGTGGACTGTTATCAGACTTCAGCTCGACCCGGAGCACCTGGTTGTGTATTTTATCCGACATCTCATTAAAAAATATTCCAACAACCGGTTCTGAAGATGTCAGAGGTCAGAACTCCCTGACAATAGAGACGCGGACGTGAAAACCCGTTATCATTCAGATGTTAATGAGGGTTGAAGTGGTCGAGGTCTCGGGTGTTGAACATCAGTGGAGATGAATCGAACGCTAACTGGAGGCTTTGGAGTGTAAATGGACATTTGTTATGCAGTTTAATCTCTCGCTGGTCTCCATGACGCCGCCGAGTTTCCTCCAGCCGAGCCTGTCAGAACATCTCAGCCCGACAGCCTGACAGCGGGGAACACACACACACACACGACTACATCTTTCACTGCAGGGGTCTGAGTAAATGTGTGTGTGTGTTTAAGAGAGAGAGTGTTAGAGAGTGTGCATGGGGCGAACGAGAGGGGGTGAGAGTAAGTGTGTGTGTGTGTGTGTGTGTGTGTTGACAGCTCGCAGCATTGATCAGAAGATAAACCGGCAGCCTTTCTGCTCCATTGTGGCACGTAATGGTTATGGGAGCATCAAAACACACACACACACACACACACACACACACACACACACACAGCTCTGCTCAAAGCCAGACTGATATATCGGCGATTTTCACGCGACTAAACTCACAAAAGAGCGCTGGGGATAAAAATCTCTCTGCTCTCTTTTTTTTTTTTTTTTGAGATCTGCATTTGGATTATTGAGTTTCATCCTTGTCAGTTTTTTGGAAAAACTCTGACAGCTATTTCTTTCTTTCAGAATGATTGATAGCAGCGAATCAAAACTAATATCGGTGCTTCCTGGAGGACAGGACGGAGCTTCAGGTCCTCCGTGGACGTGATGATGTTTTTACAAGCTTGATTGTCCTGATGTAGAGACGTTGAGTGACGCCTGTCAGACGAGGATTTTCTCTTTCTGGTCTTTTATCTTCCAGATGTTCTCCCTGGAGTATTTTCCTCCTCGGAGGTTTGGTGGAAGATTGAAGATGTACGTTACGTTAAGAGCTACGAGACGGCATCGAAGAACCATTAATTGTACCCTGAATGGTGGCTTATCCTACGTCTTACCTGCCGTCACTCCCCAATCCCTGCTGTCCTGAACGTAGCGTAACCTCACGGTGGTTGACGAGGAAGCATGTAACGATAAATATTTAACGTCATTTTCGATTTAGACGTTGTTATCCTCCGTGATTTTAGTCTCCGAAAAGTAATTTAGACTGAGATTTGAGATTCAGTCTTCAAACGAAGTCAATTAGCCGAATAAGTCTCTGAATAATCAGCAGCTCCACGTTCGCAGATTCATTTATAAACCTGCCAAACGGTTTGATCGGGCTGTTGGAATTGAAAAATTTCAAATTGTTATTCAAAATGTTACCATTAAAATCACACCAGTGCTGAGACAGTGAGCCCATTAATCAGGCAGGTAGGAGAAGAAAATATACACAAATATTATACAAATAAATGTGTAATTTTAGGAACAAGTGTTACTAATTACTGGACAGTAATGAGGCATTTTGCTGCTCGAGCATAATTACAAGTCACTTGTCCAAATGTGTAAATAAATAAAGTCACAGGCTGTAAACAACACGTTGTCACTCCCGATGCACCAACTTGTTAACCTGACTCTCTCCAGATGCATTCCGTTCCTCCTAGCTCCACTCACATCCATCTGGGATCGCTCCCGTTGGGAGGGATTTCGGCACCAGATTTTCAGGTCGAGCCAATCAGGACCGCCGGGCGGGAGTTTCATAGATGTGACGTAGCGGAGAAGCGACTGTTTTGATTCAGACAACAATGGCGGCTCGCATCGAGGAAGCAAGCGTCAACATTGATGCTGCTATTTCATCCTTCAAAATAAAGCTTGCTGACCTTCGTACTGTTATTAACATATTCAAACGCTTGTGGTTTGGTTAGGTTTAGACGTAAAAACTACTCAGCTAGGTTAATGAAAAGATCATCAAATCACGTAACGTAAGTGGCGTAAATCGTAGAGTTGTATCTTTTACGTACTTTAACTTTGTAAACTAATCATTTATGATTCTTGGTCACAAATAAGATGCAAAGAAAGCAAGAAGGTCCAGCTTATGACCTTCGTACTGTTATTAACATTTTTAAAGTTATATCCTTTACGTAGGACAATATCTGAAAAACTTTATTGTCTGATGTTAGATTATATTTTTTTCTCTATACATGTCAGTTATTTATATATTGTATCAGAACACTTATTTCATATTCACATACTTTTTTATTTGCTCGTATAAAAGCTGCTTTAATAGCGAAAATGTCGCCACGTGTTTCCTGCAAATTCACACACACACACACACATTTCTTATAGTGGTTTTCATTCAGTTATTTGTAAGAGTCGGACTCTGGTAATAACTTCACTGAGGAAGAGGAAGTCCCTCCACGGTCGACACACACACACACACACACACACACACTCACACACACACACACACACACACACACTCAACTTTTCTGCTCGCAGCCAC
This sequence comes from Lagodon rhomboides, assembly GCA_039737535.1. NCBI lineage: Eukaryota > Metazoa > Chordata > Actinopteri > Spariformes > Sparidae > Lagodon > Lagodon rhomboides. The sequence continues at coordinate 27,056,257 of CM077801.1, forward strand.
AAAGCAGCCGTGACAGAAATTGGGCAGCAGGTTAATAACTACTGCCCATCCTCACAGAGCCCAGGGCCACACACACACACACACACACACACACACACACACTGTCTCACACACACACACACACACACACAGAGTCACAGACAGCATGTCCAGGTACTGCAGATGATAAAGTGTTAGGTCTTGGTATTGAGTCAGTGTGTGTCAAGGATGTCCAGCTCTGCTCTATTTCCTCTGTATGCTATTAGATTAAGAAACTTACACACACACACACACACACACACACACAGACACACACAGCTCTGCTCCTGGTTTCCTTATTGGCTTCCCGTTCAGCCTCTTAGCATTCAGAGAATTAATAAAAACATCCTGAAACTGAAGGCGAATATCTGTAATATCACTTCATTCAGATGTCGCTCGCGTCTTTAACCTCGTCGACTCGTCTCTTGTCAGTCGAGTCGTTCACACATACGGTCTGAAAACGTGACAGGACGCCATTTATTGTGAGTTAAACCCTCTTCCGGGGAGAGGCGGGGCTTCGAGGCTGGCGGACGTGTTGATTCATGGGCGGACGCAGCGAGTCGTAAAGCGGCGCGGCGTCGTGGGTAAACAGGTGAATACGGAGCCTGAACGACGTCTCCGAGTCGCCGCTGAGTGATGACGCACATTAAAAAACCAAGAAGGAGGGGAGGGAAACAAATAACAAGTAGATGAGTGAACACAAATACTGCAGTACTTCACTCCGGACGCATACAGATGTGTGTGTTTGTGTGCTGTTAAGGCGGTATTATTTGTCTCTCTGTTGGTGTTGGAGGCCGGTGGTGTCAGCTTTTGTACCGGCTTTGACTCATTTTGTAACGAATTACAGCCAACTTTGACGAGTGTGTTAAAGAGTCGGAGGAGGAGGAGGGAGGAGGAGGGAGGGGATAACAGAAGGCAGAGAGGAAAGGAGGAATTCAGGGAAAACAGAAGAGGAAATAAGGAAACAAGAGGAGGGAGAAGAGAGAGGAAGAAAAACAAAGAACACGGGGAGGAAAGGAGGAAGCGTGAAGAGGAAATGAAGAGGAAGGAGAGCAGAAGAGAAGATTTCAGAGAGCTTTGGTGAGGAAATGATGGAAGAGATGAGGAAGGGGATAACAGAAGGCAGAGAGGAAAGGAGGGATTCAGGGAAAAGAGAAGAGGAAGTAAGGAAACAAGAGGAGAGAGATGAGAGGAAGGAGTGGAGGAAGAAAAAGAACACAGAGAGGAAAGGAGGAATTTAGGCAAAAGGAAGAGGAAATGAAGAGCAAGGAGAACAGAAGAGAAGATTTCAGGAAGATTTCAGAGGAGAGAGAAGAGGAGGAGTGGAGGAAGAAAAACAAAGCAGGGGAGGAAAGGAGGGATTCAGGCAGCAGGAAGAGGAAATGAAGAGGAAGGAGAGCAGATTTCAGAAAGCAGATCTGATTCTTTGGTGAGGAAATGAGGGAAGAGATGAGGAAGGAAAGGAGGGAGGGAGGGAAAAGAGAAGAGGAAATAAGGCAACAAGAGAGGAAGAGGAGGAGGAGTGGAGGAAGAAAAACAGAGGAACATAAGGAAAGGAAAAAGGAAAGGAGAGAAAGGAAGGGAATCAGGAAGACAGGATAAAGAGGAAGAGAGGGATAAAGGAAAAATATGAGAGGAAATAAGGAAACAAGAGGAGGGAGAAGAGGAGGAGTGGAGGAAGAAAAACAAAGAACACAGGGAGGAAAGGGAAAGGAGAGAAAGGAAGGGAGGAGAAGGAAGACAGGGTAAAAAGACGATGAGAGGAAAAGAGGGATTAAGGAAAAAGAGAAGACAAATACAAATGCACAAATACTGCAGTACTTCACTCCAGACGCATACAGATGTGTGTTTGTGTGCTGTTAAGGCGGTATTATTTGTCTCTCCGTTGGTGTTGGAGGCCGGTGGTGCTGCAGAATCGGGGCCCAGGACTCCACGTTTGCTGAACCCGGAGCTTTTTTATTCGCCCTCCTTTTATTGTGCGAAGGGGAGACAGAGAGACAAATTGTAAAAGCAGCGACAGAGAAAGAGAGAGAGAGAAAAACAAGGAGATGGATGGAGAGTCGGAGAGGACGAGGGGAAGTTGTGTGTGTGGGCGATGGAAGGGAAGATAAACGGCTCTTCTTTGATGGTGTGAGCCATTGATTGAAACGGCGAATAAAGGCCGGCTTTCATCGGCCAATGGGCTGTTAGTGACACTGGCAGGAGCGAGCCAAGCCGATTGGCCGGCAGCCTGAGAACACTTCCTGGGCCAGTAAACTGCACGCTCTGTCACCCCACCATTCTTCCCCTCCATCCCTCCCTCGCTCCCTCTCTCGCTTTCATTCATTGTCTCTCTCCATTAATTACTCTTCCGCTCGCTCACTTTTTCCTCAAAATCTTTATCTCCACCTCTCTCTCTCTCTCTCTCTCTCTCTCTTTCTCTCCCTCTCTCTCTCTCTCCACTGTTGGCTTCCTCTCTCGCCCTCCTCTGCTGCCTCTGATTTAGTTTCTCCCTCCTTTCCTGTGTTTGTCTCCTTTATTGTCTCGTCTGTTTCTTCGCTCTTTTCTTCACCTCTTGTCCTCCTTCTTTCCTCCTTTTCACCTCCTCCTGTCTCCTTATCTCACTCCCTTTCCTGTTAACTTCTCTCACGTCTCTCCTTCCTTTCTTCTCTTCCTCCTCACTTGTTTCCTTTTCTTCTCCTCCCCTCCTCCTTCCTTTCTTTGCTTCCTCTACACTTGTTTCCTTACTTCCCCTTCTCTCTCCTTCCTCTAATGTCTCCTCCCCTCTCCTCCTTCCTGTCTTCTCTTTCTCCTCACTTGTTTCCTTCCCCCCTCCTCTCTCCTTCCTTCCTCGCATGCCTCCTCCACTCTCCTCTCCTCTCCTCCTCCCCTCCTTCCTTCCTCTCCTCCTCCTCCCCTCTCCTCTCCTCCTCCCCTCCTTCCTTCCTCTCATGTCTCCTCCTCCTCCTTCCTTTCTTCTCTTCCTCTTCACCTGTTTCCTTTCCTTCCCTTCCCTTCCTCTCCTCTCTCCTTCCTTCCTTCCTCTCTCCTCTCTCTCCTCCTCCCCCTCCCATCCCCTCACCTCTCTCCTCTCCTCCTCCTCCTCCTCCTCCTCTCTTCTTCCTCTCGCGCCTCCTTTCCTCCTCTTTCCCTCCTCCCTTTCCTTCCTTCCTCTCATGTCTCCTCCCCCTCCTCCTTCTTTTCTTCCTCCTTACTTGTTTCCTCCTCCTCCTCCCTTTCTTTCCTTCCTCTCATGTCTCCTCCCCCTCCTTCCTTCCTTTCTTCTCTTCCTCCTCACTTGTTTCCTTTCCTCTCCTCCTCCTCCCTTTCTTTCCTTCCTTCCTCTCGCGTCTCCTCCCCTCTCCTCTCCTCCTCCTCCCTTCTCCTCCTCCTCCTCTTTCCTTCCTTCCTCTCGTGCCTCCTTCCCTCTCCTCTCCTCCTCCCTTTCCTTCCTTCCTCTCGCACCTCCTCCCCTCTCCTCTCCTCCTCCTCCCTTTCCTTCCTTCCTCTCGCACCTTCTCCCCTCTCCTCTACTCCTCCTCCCTTTCTTTCCTTCCTCTCATGTCTCGTCTCCTCTCCTCCTCCTCCCTTTCCTTCCTTCCTCTCGCGCCTCATTCCTTCCTTTCTTCTCATCCTCCTCACTTGTTTCCCTCCCCCCTCCTCTCTACTTCCTTCCTCCCATGTCTCCTCCCCCTCCTCTCCTCCTCCTCCCTTTCCTTCCTTCCTCCCATGTCTCCTCCCCTCCTCTCCTCCTCCTCCCTTTCCTTCCTTCCTCCGCGTCTCCTCCCTCCCCTCTTTCCTTCCCTCTCCTCTCCTCCCTCCTCCTCCCTTACCTTCCTTCCTCTCGCGTCTCCTCCCTTCTCCTTCTCCTCTCCTCTCTCTCCTCCCCTCTCTCCTCCCTTCTCCTCCCTCTCCTCTCCTCCTCTTCCTCCCTTTCCTTCCTTCCTCTCCTCCTCCTCCCCTCCTCTCCTTCCTTCCTCCCCTCTCCTCCTCCTCCCTTTCCTTCCTTCCTCTCGCACCTCCTCCCCTCCCTCCACCTCCTCCTCCTCCCTTTCCTCCCCTCCCTCTCCTCCTCTCCTCTCCTCCCTTCTCCTCCTCCTCCCTTTCCTTCCCTCCCTCCAGCCGAGAGTGAAAAGTGAAACATCATCTCGGCACGTATCATAAAAAAACATTCCTCCCTGCAAACTGTTTAAGACGAGTGCGTAGACGGAGAGAGCTCGAGGACGGAGGGAAGAAATGGAGAAAGAGCGTTGGAGGTGGAGGGAAGGAAAGAGGAGAGAAAATCATTTTGCTATGAAGTAGAAAGAGAGAGGGAGCGTCGCTCGGCTGCCTCAGAGATCGATTGCTTTGCGGAGCTCCTGACAGGTGTAATTGTAAGGGCGTCATCTGTTCTTGTTTGCACAAAATACATTTTTTTCCCCTCTCTCTTTTCTTTTTTAGCTTTTTTTTTTTTTTTCCTTCCTTCCTCTGAAGCCGCGACTGTAGAGACGTTGGTGCGCGGCGTCGCCGTCACCGTCGCCTAATCTTCCCGCCATCATCCCATTCTTGCGCTTGCCACCGGACAAATCCCCTGTTATTTGAACAGATGGTCGGAAATCCATTCTGGTGATAAGTTGCCTCTAGTTAGCATTTAGATTACCTGCAAAAATTGAACAATTTACTACTCTGCCTCCCAGCATAACTTCCTCCTCCTCCCCTCCTCCTTCACCTCCCTCGCTTTCTTCACCGGGAACCTGCCACCTTTGGGTGCCCCCCCTCCCCTCAGCTCCCTGTCAGCCTTTGTACCGGCTTTGACTCATTTTGTAACGAATTACAGCCAACTTTGACGAGTGTGTTAAAGAGTCGGAGGAGGAGGAGGGAGGAGGAGGAGGGAGGGGAGGAGGGAGGGAGGGGATAACAGAAGGCAGAGAGGAAAGGAGGGATTCAGGGAAAAGAGAAGAGGAAATAAGGAAACAAGAGGAGGGAGAAGAGAGAGGAAGAAAAACAAAGAACACAGGGAGGAAAGGAGGAATTTAGGCAACAGGAAGAGGAAATGAAGAGGAAGGAGAGCAGAAGAGAAGATTTCAGAGAGGAAATGAGGGAAGAGATGAGGAAGGAAAGGATGGAGGGAGGGAGGAAGGGGATAACAGAGGAAAGGAGGGATTCAGGGAGAAGAGGACATAAGGAAACGAGGAGGGATTCAAGAGAGGAAGGAGTGGAGGAAGAAAAACAAAGAACACAGGGAGGAAAAGAGGAATTTAGGCAGCAGGAAGAGGAAATGAAGAGGAAGGAGAACAGAAGAGAAGATTTCAGAGAGCAGATCTGATTCTTTGGTGAGGAAATGAGGGAAGAGATGAGGAAGGAAAGGAGGGAGGGAGGGGATAACAGAAGGCAGAGAGGAAAGGAGGGATTCAGGGAAAAGAGAAGAGGAAGGAAATAAGAGGAGGGAGAAGAGGAAGGATTCAAGAGAGGAAGGGCTGGAGGAAGAAAGGATGGCAAAACAGGGATTTAGGCAAAAGGAGGAGAGGAGGAGGCGATGGATAGAAGGAAAGATGACAGATAGAAAAGGAAAGGAGAGAAAGGAAGGCAGGAGAAGGATGGAAATCAGGAAGCTAGGATAAAAAGACAAAGAGGAAAATTTGAATTTAGGCAGCAGGAAGAGGAAATGAAGAGGAAGGAGAGCAGATTTCAAAGAACAGATCTGATTCTTTGGCAAGGAAATGAGGGAAGAGATGAGGAAGGAAAGGAGGAAGGAAAGACTGGGCGAAAGGAAATGATTCAGGTAAAGGAAAACAGAAAAAGAAGGGAGAGGGAAGCAAAGTTAAGGCAGGAAGTAAAGGGAAGTGGACGGAGATGAAGAAGGGGAGGAGATTGTGGCAAAGGAGATAAGGAAAAGAGGAGAGAGGGGAGGAAAGAAGGAGGGAGGGTATATGATAGAGGAGATGGAAAGAGGAAGACAGGAAAGGAATCAAGTGGGGTTGGCGAGGAGGAAGGATAAAGACTTAGGAAAGAAGATGGTTGGTTAGGAAAAGGTGAAGAGGAAATGTAGGAAGTGTGCCAAAGGGCGAGAGGAAGCAGGGAAAGGAAGGAAGGAGGCAAAGGAAAGGAGGAGTGACTGAAGGAAGGAAGGGAAAGGATTCAGGTAGAGGATGAGGAAGGGAAAAGGAAATAAAGATATTCAGGAAGGAAATGAGAGGAAGAATGAAACAAGGAAGTGAGAGAGAGATGGTTTGGAAAAGGGGAAAAAAAGATGGGAAGTACGAGCCTAAGAGGCTCCTCCCTCTTTCTCCGTCTCTTAATCAGCTTGTAATTATTTCCCGTCTTGTCTTCCTGCACTTTGTTTTCTTTCTTTTCTACATTTTCTTCTTCATGTTTCCTCCTCCGTCATAGAAAATATGTGGATTTGGGAGAAACTAAAGTGGAGATCCAGGTGTGTGGCTGAATATGACTGTGTGTGTGTGTGTGTGTGTGTGTGAGCGCTCCTTCCTCCCTCGCTCTCTCGCTCGCTCGCTCGCTCCTCTTCTTCTTCTTCTTCTCTGGTATAAATTATGTGTCACTCGTCTCCCAGAGCTGTGATGAGCGTCTGATTTGCATAATCCAGTTAGGGGAGTCAAATGGCGCTGTCTGCTAGCAGATTTGGCATGCTAGCCCCGACGCTAGCTTCATTAGCATGGACCATTACAGCCCGGATTTAGCCTCACACACACACACACACACACACACACACACACACACACGCATAGAGTGAGCGGGCCAGATGTGGTGAGGTGTGTGTGTGTGTGTTTGCACAGCTTTTGTTTTCAGGTACATTTATATTGACTGTTTATTGTGTGTGTGTGTGTGTGTGTGTGTGTGTGTGTGTGTGTGTGTGTGATGGATTTTACATGCTGATACAACCACCTCCTGCATGAGTTACATCTGCTGTCTCTGCAGGGTCCTGTTGACAGGTGTGTGTGTGTGTGTGTGTGTGTGTGTTCAGTCTTTACACTCAGATATTAATATATTGATCTTCAGAGTGAACGGCGTCGTCGCTCTTTCACTTTTCTGCGTCTCCGTTTTGTAACGTTGACCTTTAATTAACGACCCGGCGTTGATCTGATCGCTCAGCTTGACCTTTTATTCCTCCGTCATAATAACTTCTGATGTGTTTATTACGCGGCACGTTTATAATCTAACTCTCGTGTGTGCGTCGGCTCTGTGAGGTCGCTCAGACGCACTGACGTCACAGCTGCAGTGTTGTTGCCGGCAGCTCTGCTCCGTGTTAAATTAAAAACCATTAGAGAAAGACGAGCAGGTCGTTAGCGCTCCGTTATCCCGCCGTCCTCTGCTGCTCGCTGACCGAGCGAGCGCCGGACACGAGGAGGCTCTGATTCATCGTCGTTTAATTAAAAACGTAAAGTAAAAATGCAGCTTTAGTGTTTTGAGACTTTTCTTTGCATCCTCACACACAGCCTGTGAACCTGTGCACCACTTTAAGAGCAGATCCTGCTCGCCTGATAATCCTCCGGAGGCGTTTTAATGAAAAATCTGTGAGGCTAAAAAAGAGAAGAGGAGCTTTTCTCCGCGAGGATCGATACAGTTTCACGTTATTAATACATTAATCTACAGGTTCAGAGATGCCTGATGATAATTCCCAGACATCTCCCGCCCTCCTCCTCCTCCTCCTCCTCCTCCCTCTTCCCGTCTGCTAATCGTGCATAGCATGGTTGCCATGGCAACGTGCGGTATAGAAAAACCTGGCTTGGCGGTAAAGGCGGCGTGCAGCGGCGGGTCAGAGATCCATCATGGCTGCACGGGCTTCTTATGAAGCCTCTGGAGATGGACGGCTGAGCGTGACCTCTGATGTCACCTGATCACCGACACACACACACACACACACACACACCTCGCAAACCAATTCACTTTACAAACACACATTTCCACATAAACACACTCTCCGCTCTCCAGCGGCGGCCACGTGGCGGCTTTATCGTGTTTCCTGTTTCTCACCGCTGCCCCACAATCCTTCAGTCCTCCCACAACAGGAAATTAAAGGAGCGTGTCGTGGCGCCCCGAGCGCCTCGACTTTTTGATTTGTGCGAGCCGCTATCGCTAATGAAAATCAGCGCGGCGCTCCGGACAACGGGGGCCGCTGATAGAGGAGCGACTTGTTCACCACACAACAGCCGGCGTCTCCCAACAAGTGAGCGCTGTAATCGCCCGGCGGGGGAGGAGGGGGGAGGACGCAGGGGGGAGGAGGGAGGAGGAGGAGGGAGGGCACGATTCCTCCAGGTGTAAATACAAGCTGAAATGTTGATAAAGACTTCGAGGTTGTTGTGTTTGTCGGTCGAACACAAACTGTTCTGTCCTGCAGTTTAATTTTCTGTTTCCTTCTTTCTCACTTTACCTTCACTTCTTCTTTCTCATCCTTTCATTCACATTTACAGTCTCTCCATCATTTTCTCTTCATCTTCCTTCTTCTTGCTTCAGTCTCATCATCATCTGTCTCCTCCTCCTCCTCCTCCTCCTCCTTCTCATTTCGTCCCACCTGATCCTCTCTAACTCCTCCCTCATCCCTTCGTTTCTTGTACCTCCTCTTCTTCTCTTCCTGATTTGTCTCTCTTCACCTGTCTTCTTCCCTGTCCTCTCTCCCTCCTCTCCTTCCTCCTCTTCCTCCTCCTCCTCCTCCTCCTCACCTGTCCTCTTCCCTCCTCTCTCTCCTCACCTGTCCTCTTCCCTCCTCCCTCCTCCCTTCACTTCTCCGTACCTCCTCCTCTTCCTCTTCCTGGTTCGTCTCTCCTTCACCTGTCCTCATCCCTCCTCTCTCCTCACCTGTCCTCTTCCCTCCTCTCTCTCCTCACCTGTCCTCTTCCCTCCTCTCTCTTGCATCCTGTCCTCATTCTCTCCTACTCCTCTCCTCATCCCTGTCTCTCTTCCCTCCTCTTCTTCTCATCCTGGTCTGTCTCTCTTCACCTCTCTCTCTTCACCTGTCCTCTCTCCCTCCTCTCTCTTCCTCACCTGTCCTCTTCCCTCCTCTCTCCTCCTCCTCCTGTCCTCTTCCCTCCTCTCTCTGCCTCCACCTGATCCTCTCTCCCTCCTCTCCTCACTCCCTTCCATCTTCTCGTCTCCTCCTCACTCTTCCTCTTCCTCTCGTCTCTCCTCACCTGTCCTCTTCCCTCCTCTCTCTCCTCACCTGTCCTCTTCCCTCCTCTCTCCTCACCTGTCCTCTTCCTCCTCTCTCTCCTACCTGTTCTCCTCTCTCTCCTCACCTGTCCTCTTCCCTCCTCTCTCTCCTCACCTGTCCTCTTCCCTCCTCTCTCTCTCCTCACCTGTCCTCTTCCCTCCTCTCTTTCCTCACCTGTCCTCTTCCCTCCTCTCTCTCCTCACCTGTCCTCTTCCCTCCTCTCTCTCCTCACCTGTCCTCTTCCCTCCTCTCTCTCCTCACCTGTCCTCTTCCCTCCTCTCTCTCCTCACCTGTCCTCTTCCCTCCTCTCTCTCCTCACCTGTCCTCTTCCCTCCTCTCTCTCCTCACCTGTCCTCTTCCCTCCTCTCTTCCTCACCTGTCCTCTTCCCTCCTCTCTCTCTCCTCACCTGTCCTCTTCCCTCCTCTCTCTCCTCACCTGTCCTCTTCCTCCTCTCTCTCCTCACCTGTCCTCTCCCTCCTCTCTCTCCTCACCTGTCCTCTTCCCTCCTCTCTCTCCTCACCTGTCCTCTTCCCTCCTCTCTCTCCTCACCTGTCCTCTTCCCTCCTCTCTCCTCACCTGTCCTCTTCCCTCCTCTCTCTCCTCACCTGTCCTCTTCCCTCCTCTCTCTCCTCACCTGTCCTCTTCCCTCCTCTCTCTCCTCACCTGTCCTCTTCCCTCCTCTCTCTCCTCACCTGTCCTCTTCCCTCCTCTCTCTCTCTCACCTGTCCTCTTCCCTCCTCTCTCTCCTCACCTGTCCTCTTCCCTCCTCCTCTCCTCACCTGTCCTCTTCCCTCCTCTCTCTCCTCACCTGTCCTCTTCCCTCCTCTCTCTCCTCACCTGTCCTCTTCCCTCCTCTCTCTCCTCACCTGTCCTCTTCCCTCCTCTCTCTCCTCACCTGTCCTCTTCCCTCCTCTCTCTCCTCACCTGTCCTCTTCCCTCCTCTCTTTCCTCACCTGTCCTCTTCCCTCCTCTCTCTCCTCACCTGTCCTCTTCCCTCCTCTCTCTCCTCACCTGTCCTCTTCCCTCCTCTCTCTCCTCACCTGTCCTCTTCCCTCCTCTCTCTCCTCACCTGTCCTCTTCCCTCCTCTCTCTCCTCACCTGTCCTCTTCCCTCCTCTCTCTCCTCACCTGTCCTCTTCCCTCCTCTCTCTCCTCACCTGTCCTCTTCCCTCCTCTCTCTCCTCACCTGTCCTCTTCCCTCCTCTCTCCTCACCTGTCCTCTTCCCTCCTCTCTCTCTTCACCTGTCCTCTTCCCTCCTCTCTCTCCTCACCTGTCCTCTTCCCTCCTCTCTCTCCTCACCTGTCCTCTTCCCTCCTCTCTCTCCTCACCTGTCCTCTTCCCTCCTCTCTCTCCTCACCTGTCCTCTTCCCTCCTCTCTCTCCTCACCTGTCCTCTTCCCTCCTCTCTCCTCACCTGTCCTCTTCCCTCCTCTCTCTCCTCACCTGTCCTCTTCCCTCCTCTCTCCTCACCTGTCCTCTTCCCTCCTCTCTCTCCTCACCTGTCCTCTTCCCTCCTCTCTCTCCTCACCTGTCCTCTTCCCTCCTCTCTCTCCTCACCTGTCCTCTTCCCTCCTCTCTCTCCTCACCTGTCCTCTTCCCTCCTCTCTCTCCTCACCTGTCCTCTTCCCTCCTCTCTCTCCTCACCTGTCCTCTTCCCTCCTCTCTCTCCTCACCTGTCCTCTTCCCTCCTCTCTCTCCTCACCTGTCCTCTTCCCTCCTCTCTCTCCTCACCTGTCCTCTTCCCTCCTCTCTCTCCTCACTCTGTCCTCTTCCCTCCTCTCTTCCTCACCTGTCCTCTTCCCTCCTCTCTCTCCTCATCTCTGTCCTCCTCTTCTCTCTTCCTCTCTCTCTCTTCACCTGTCCTCATCCCTCCTCTCTCTCCTCACCTGTCCTCTCTCCCTCCTCTCCTCCTCACCTGTCCTCTTCCTCCTCCTCTCTCCTCACCTGTCCTCTTCCCTCCTCCTCCTCCTCACCTGTCCTCTTCCCGATTCTCTCTAACTCCTCACCTGTCCTCTTCCCTCCTCGTACCTCCTCTCCTGTCCTCTTCCCTGGTCTGTCTCTCTTCACCTGTCCTCCTCCCTCCTCCCTCTCCTCCCTCCTCCTCCTCCTCCTCCTCCTCCTCCTCCTCCTCCTCCTCCTCTTCCTCCTTCTCTTGCGTCCACCTGATTCTCTCCAACTCCTCCCTCATCCCTTCATTTCTCGTACCTCCTCTTCTTCTCTTCCTGGTTTGTCTCTCTTCACCTGTCATCATCCCTCCCTTCCTCCCTCCTCCTCCTCCTCCTCCTCCTCCTCCTCCTCCTCCCTCCTCTCCCTCCTCCTCCTCCTCTTGCGTCCACCTGATTCTCTCTAACTCCTCCCTCATCCCTTCGTTTCTCGTACCTCCTCTTCTTCTCTTCCTGGTTCGTCTCTCTTCACCTGTCATCATCCCTCCCTCCCTCCTCCTCCTCCTCCTCCTCCTCCTCCTCCTCCTCCTCTTCCTCCTTCTCTTGCGTCCACCTGATTCTCTCTAACTCCTCCCTCATCCCTTCGTTTCTCTGTACCTCCTCTTCTTCTCTTCCTGGTTCGTCTCTCTTCACCTGTCATCATCCCTCCCTCCCTCCTCCTCCTCCTCCTCTTCCTCCTCCTCCTCCTCCTCCTCCTCCTCCTCCTCCTCTTCCTCTCGTATTATTTCTGCCAGTATTTAGCGAGCTGCATTCAGACAAGGTCACGGAGCAATTTGTGTATATGTCTGTGTGTGTGCCGCCTCGTCTCATCCAGGCACTCAGCCAAGAGAGAACGTCTTGATCCTGCACTCAGGACATTGTGTGTGTGTGTGTGTGTGTGTGTGTGTGTGTGTGTGTGTGTGTGTGTGAAGCATTTGTTTGGTTGTACGCAGTATAATATGTGTAATGCTCTAATGGCTGACAGAGGGAGAGGTATAGTGACTTTCACCGTCGCAAATCTTTATATCTGTCCTACGCAGAGGTTGTGTGTGTGTGTGTGTGTGTGTGTGTGTGTGTGTGTGTGTGTGCACATGTATGTGTGTGTGTGTCCACTCAGTCTTTACAGTGAGCAGTAAATTAAGAGTTTGGATTTTATGATTTTTTACGAAAATTACGCCGACACGTGTCTCAGTTTTCCCCTTGTTTTTAGCCTTTATGCTAAGCTAGGCTAACAACACCCCGCCTCAGGACATTGTGTGTGTGTGTGTGTGTGTGTGTGCACATGTGTGTGTGTGTGTGTGTGCTCTCTCTCGTCCACTCAGTCTCTACAGTGAGCAGTAAATTAAGAGTTTGGATTTTATGATTTTTTATGAAAATGACGCCGACACGTGTCTCAGTTTTCCCCTTGTTTTTAGCCTTTATGCTAAGCTAGGCTAACAGCACCCGGCCTCAGGACATGATGCTGATATTCCCTCTCTTATAACAAAAGCAAATATCCTCCAAGTCCATGAACTTTCCCTTTATGAGACGATAAAGTTGAACCTTTCTTTGTGTCGTTTCTATATTCTTAACAAACCTTCAGCCTCTCTCTCTCTCTCTCTCCTGCTCCGGGTCGATGTCGCTCGCCCACACATAACCCCACGCTGGTGTCTCTCGCTCGCCCGCTCGCTCGCTCGCTCGCTCGCTCTCTTTCTTTAATTTGACCAGAATATTTTGCTTTAATGCATTTTTTTAAATAAAGTCAGCGTTAATATTCAAAACTGCAGCTTATCAATGTTTCTCTCTTTGCAAAGCAGCCCATAAATATTAATGTCGATCGGCCACGCTTCCTCGATGCGCCGCCGCCGCCGCATAGACAAGTGTGTGTGTGTGTGTGTGTGTGTGTGTGTGTGTGTGTGTGTGTGTGTGTGTGTGTGTGTGTGTCAGTCTGGCTGTGATTCTCTCAGTGTGTGTGTGTCGGTGTGTGTTTGTGTTTATTGTCCGTGTGTGATTGTGTATGCAGGCGATCTACAGTTTGTCTGGGGATTTGTATTTGTGTCTTTATTTCTGTGTGTGTGTGTGTGTCAGTTTGTTTCTTTGTCAGTGTGTGTCTGTGTGTAGTTATGGCTCACATATATGTGTGTGTGTGTGTGTGTGTGTGTGTGTGTGTGTCGGAGGATGATACAGAGAAGCTAAATGCCCCTGCAGTAATTCTCTTCAGGAATAATTGCCCTGCATGTGGTCTGACGCTCACACTCGCTGGCACTGAGACACAAAGGCTGGACACACACACACACACACACACACACACACACACACACACACACACAGTGAGCAAACACACACGGGGCCGTGTCCACACTATAATGCGGATAAATATGAAAACACATATTTTTCCTCTCCGTGTTGGGATTTAATCAACACTTTCACTTCCCAAAAAAAACGGAGCTTTTCTGTGAAACGCTCTGCGGCGAGTTAAAAACATTTATCCGACTGAACAAAAGGCTCTTTGAAAATCTTTGTGTGTGTTTGTCGACCTTTCACAGCCGCGGAGTCGACGTTTAATAGACTTTTATGGCGTTTCAGCACATTGAAGTGTAAGTGTACGGCGAACTTAACGCATGTCGTTAAATCTGACATCAATGTTTGCAATCATCGAGCTGATTTAATGAAACCATCACTGCCTACGTACACGTGTCCTTCATGTTCGCACGGATGTAAAGCGCTGCTTTTCCTTCGCCACCGTCCAGTCTCCTCCCAGATGTTCTGTCGTGGCTCCATCATACAGATGTTAACGTCTACGCTGCCCCTCATGACTCCCGGAGGAACTGCTCCGGTGGTCCGTATCCGTAAGCTTTCTGAAAATGCAGATATATCCCTGAGGGAACTCTACATCGGGGCGTTTCATGGCGACATCATTTCTTTGAATGGATTAGATGATGGGTCTGCACACAGCAAACATCTGTTTAAAAAGGCTCTACGAGGCTTCAGTTTAAGGTTTTGGTTGAACGTTTAACGCGTTTCTAGCCGTTTTTATTCTGGGCAGTAAGCCACCAATCTGCCGTCCTTTTGGCGGCTCGCTCTGCAGATTTAGACAGAAGGCGGCAAATCGTTGGTCTGTTTTGTTCCACCAGTTTTGCCCCTCGGAGGGTAACGTTACACTTATTTGCGCCTCCATTGCTGTAAATCCGAGGCGGCAATGTGGTGGCAAATGCTGAGATGGGCGGAGGTGTGGATGACGTGCACTGCTGCGCACCCACAGCCGGGAGTTTTAAAACCAGGAAACAGCTGATCACAGCAGTCAGTTCGTCACTTCATCCACCAAGATGAGCAGCTGGAAAGCCGCTGAGATCCGGGAGATGCTAGCGTCTCCTCGCTCTCTGTAGCTGTCTTGGTTGTCCGCTTGTTGTTGTAGCGGCGAGCTAATAGCAATCGCTACTTTCAAATTAAAAGCCCCCCGCTAAGAACCCAGTTCTAAACTCCGATGGGGTGCAATGTAAAGCTCTTATTTTGAAGAAAAACTGCGAAAAATGTCCCATAAGGAATGAATGGGACGGGGTCAAAAAAGTGGCAAAATCATCAACGTTTTTCAAACATCTCCTGCTCTGGCAGACTTTGACCTAGAGACACCATTCAAACTTTAAAATGTAGGCACAAGTCTTATCTATTTGAGTTGTATTTGAACTTTCTTTCTACGATGTTTAGTTTTTGAACGGTGACCCTTAATTGATCGTGAGTGATTTCGAAAAAATTCAGGATTTTCAATGAGTGTGTATTGCGGAATGTTCGCGCAGCACCAACTGGCAGAGTGGGGGAGCCTGAAAAAAACTCTCCGAAAATGTTTCTTTAGATGACGATCCTAGCCACAGATTTCACACTACAATAGTGATATTTTCCAAGAACGTAGCCACACTTGTCTTCTGTCTGGCAACGTGTCCACTTTATCGGGAGGATGTACGGTTTTTGAATTATCTGCGTCTAACCGACACAAACTCCAGCAACTGCCCCATAAGCCCCAATGTTAAACGGGAAGAGGATTTTGGGAGAAAAGCAGAAACTGCCCTGCTTCTCTTCACGCCCAACTTCCTGCTTCACGTCACGTCAAGGTTTTTGTGTTTGATGTCGTTTATCAGGTTTTTTTTTAAATAATAAATATCTTCAAATAAAATAAAATGTAATGAACGAGGGAAGAGTGAAAGAGAGACGTAAAGAGGAAGTGATGAGACGGAGGAAGAGGAAGAGGTGAAGGTAGACAGTGATGTAGTGAGCTGCTGAATCCTTCTGACACACACACACACACACACTGACATCTCATGGCTTGTGGCTGCCTCCCTCCCCACATTTATACACACACACACACACACACACACACACACACACACGAGCCTTGACACTGACAGTTCATGGCTGTGAGCTGTCGACTGGACACACAGAGAGCTTCATTGAAACACATACATATGAATTAGCCGACTGTTTATGCTGTAAAGCCACCGTGTGTGTGTGTGTGTGTGTGTGTGTGAGGATATAGGTGTATAAAAGCACCTGAGCTGATGGAGCTGATCAGCCACCGTCTCCTTCGTCATTAAATGTGTTAGCAGCTGAAGCTAACGGTTGTAAAGGCTGAACACACTGGAGGCTACGTAGCGTTAGCGCTCTGCAGAAATAGACCTGAAAACGACGTCATACCAGCGTTTTACGACAGTTTTAACGTCTGTATGTGTAGAACATGTGGAAGAAATGTGTTTTAGCTGCTAAACTAAACTTAGCTTATTGGAAATTATTTGTTAAACCGCTTCAGTTATTTTTAACTGAATACAGCTGCTGCGTTAAACCGTCCGCTAACACTGTTTCTCTCTACGATCTGAACTTCCTGTTGTGTGTTAACGTTGTGTTGGTTCCCGTGCAGGCGTGTTTTTATCCTGTTGTGTTTCTGCTGTAAATGACCTTGACGGTCGTTGGTTTTAGGGCTCCGGCTGTTTTTCTTTGGCGACTGTATTAGTCCTTTATGTGTAATGAAATTCACACATATACTAAAGGCGTGATTAGCATATATATTGTATTGACACAGTGGCAGTATGTTCCCTCTCTCTCTTTATCTATCTGTCTTCTCCTCTCTCTACACCTTTCCCTCCCTCTCTCCTCGTCCTCCTCCTCCTCCTCTCGCCGTGTTTGTGTTGCACTTTGAAGTTCAGCTGTGCTGTTTTCTGTAATTTTTATCGGCGCGACACGCGGTCGCCACATTGCCGCGATTATTTACAGTAAGGAGAGAAAAAAACACACATCACCACAGTTCTCTGCTCGTTTCATTTTTACATTTTCACAGCTCAGCGGAGCCTCGACTGAAGCTCAGCGAGGAGCTTCAGCTTCCTGACGATCGGCGACACGTCAGACGTCAGAGGCTTCGGGATGAAGTTTGCTCTTAGCTTTTCTTTTAGTCATATTTATCCAACATTTCTGTCTCTACCTTTCGTCCTTTGTGCCTCCTCGTTCAGCTGCTTGTTTAAATGTAAACACTGAGATATTACTGGTCAAATATGGATCAGAACACATCTTGCAGGGACGTCATGTAGCTTCTTGTTAGCCTTAGCTCGCCTTTTTTGCGTTCCCATTACTGAAATCTGGTACCTGGTACCTGCTAAAGTGGAGCTTTTTTAGTATCACCTCCGTATAAGTTCCAACCGAGCTGAGCTGATACTTCTGTGTGACGTAAGCTGGCAGCCGGCCACTGATTGGACAGAGAGCGACGCCACTTGACGACTCGTGACGAGCGCGACGTCCGAGCCCGACACCCGCTACCTTTAAAAACTAGCATCTGCGTTCAGTCAACGTAGCGATTACATGGAAGGAACAACGCGCAGGAACACGGCGTGGACCGTGGCAGAGGTGGAGACGCTCCTGAGTGTTGTCGCTGAAGACGCATCCAGAACGAGCTTGATGGTGCGACAGGAAATGAAAAGGTGGACGTGTTTAGCGTAGCCCACAGCTAGCCCTGTTTATGTGTCGCGTGGATAAGTACGTCACTGATGACGACCCGCCCACGTTGATGACGACCCGCCCACGTTGATGACGACCCGCCCACGTTGATGACGACCCGCCCACGTTGATGACGACCCGCCCACGTTGATGACGACCCGCCCACGTTGAAGAGATACTAATTCTAGATGGAAACGCGTCTGAAACCAAACCAAGTAGAGCCACGCTGAGCCGAGGCGAGGCGAGCTGGTACTGTCGGTGGAAAAACGGCATTAGCTGCTTGTCGTAAACACCCACACTATGTAAATGTGACTCAGGGAAACGATATATTGTGCAGATCTACGATGTGGCAGACATTCAGACGTTCGGTCCATGTGTCCGGACTTTGGGTAGCGAGCTTCACAGAATTAAAGTCAAATAATTTTACTCTCCTCTTTTCATTTTAACATTTTCACACTCATGTTGTTGACTGAAGCACAGCGAGGAGGCTTCAGGAAGGGGTCTACCTTCCGCCCTTTGTGCCTCCTCGTTCGGCTGCTGGTTGTAAAACACTGATGGATTACTGATCGATCGAAGCCTTGGTGTGTAACTGTAGAGCAGGGGTCACCAACTACATTTGTCGGAGGGCCAGAAGTTTACTGGACAGTCACCTTGGGGGCCGGACCCACAAACAAAATGAAACAAAAATCAAATTTTGGCATAACATTATTATTTAATGTTTATTTATTGTTTATATTTTTTCATTTCATTACAAAACTGAAAGCATTTTAGCCTTTGTTAGTCAGGCTCCTATCACTTATACCACAGTCAACCACTAGGAGTGATAGAGATATTTTGCCTCAACTCAATTCAAGTGAACTTTATTTATAGAGCACTTGAAAAACAAACTGCTGAAAGCTGAAAGAAAGCCCCGATAGGGCTGTCGTCACTGGCTTCAGTGCTAAGACGGTTTCAGTTGAAGGAAAAGGCCTCTTAACACTGGTAGGCTAAAATGGCACTCTCAAAGGCCATGAAACGAAAAGTTGATACGGAAAACAGATCCTTTAATGACGAATGGACTGAAAAGTACGCATTTTTCATGCCAACCCTCAGAAATGTGTTACCTGTAAACACACAAATTTCAAGGATTCATATCCTGAGCAGTCAGAGGCCCGACAAAGAAAAATAGCCACATTGAAATCTGCCTACTCCCGTGCAAGTGGCATTATTACTCGAACTTTAACCGATCAAGAGAGAGTAACGTGCATCTCTGCAGGCTGCCTGGGTGCTTTGCAAGCATAACCGGCCTTTCACGGAAAGTGAGGTTTTAAGTCTCAGTTGTTGTTGCTGTTTTCAGTTGCTTTAATAGTGTGGACCACACGATATTTTTTCTCCGTAAACAGTTTTGGAATCCAGTCACGGGCCGGATTCGGACGGTTCGACGGGCCAGCCAGTTGATGATCACTGCTGTAGAGGATCGTAACACATCTGGCAGGGAGTCGTCGGCATGGATGTCAGTTTTTGAGCCATGATGTGACGTGTAGCTTGTCGTTAGCCTAGCTGCTAGCCGTAAACACCCACACTATGTCAATGTGACTTTTGCTACATGCACGAACAGCGATAGAGATGCTGAAACGATGTATTGTGCAGATCTACGACGTGGCAAACAAACGATTTTAAGTCACAGCGAGGAGCTTCAGCTTCGTGACGATCGGTGAGACGTCAGAGGCTTCGGGATGAAGTTTGCTCACATTTATCCAACATTTCTGTCTCTTCCTTTCGTCCTGTGTGCCTCCTCGTTCAGCTGCTGGTTGTATTAATGGGCGTGGACGCCATGATGTGACCTGTAGCTTGTCGTTAGCCTAGCTGCTAGCCGTAAACACCCACACTATGTAAATGTGACTTAGCGATGGAGATGCTTAAACAATATATTGTGCAGATCTACGATGTCGCAAACAAACGGTTTTATTAAGCAGACATTCAGTGGATGTGTCGGAGTTTGTGTGGCTGGTTTTCATTAATATATTTAGTTTAAAGTTGGACCTAAACGTTCCAGATGAAGTCGTGTTATCAAAGTTTCTTGTTGTTGAGCTGCAGACGGCAGAACCAGAGGACATCGCTCTCTCTCTCTCTCTCTCTCTCTCTCTCTCTCTCTCTCCTTCTCTTTCATTCATGGTGTCCATTAGCACTCCTCCGTCTCCTGCCAGCCATTCACATTACCCATGGAGACCGAGCACACACACACACACACACACACACACACACTGTGTTAAGTTTCCGTGGTTACTGAATGCCTTTTTCATTGACTGTCCGTTACCATGGAAGTGAAAGGACGAGCGAGGAGACGAGAGGATGATTAGAGGAGGAGGGAGGAGGAGGTGAAACGACTCCTCATACCTCTCCTCTCTTCTCCTCCTGCTTTTGTCGTCTACAGTACGTTTCTTCTCCTCCTCCTCCGTCACCTCC
>CM077801.1:27078214-27088214 GCA_039737535.1 Lagodon rhomboides
CTCCTCCTCATCCTCCTCTTCTTCTCCTTCTTCTTCTTCTTCTTCTCCTCACCTCTCCTCCTCCTCTTCTTCTCCTTCTTCTTCTTCTTCTCCTCCTCCTCTCCCTCCTACTCATCCTCCTCTTCTTCTCCTTCTTCTTCTTCTTCTTCTCCTCCTCCTCTCCCTCCTCCTCATCCTCCTCTTCTTCTCCTTCTTCTTCTTCTTCTTCTCCTCCTCCTCTCCCTCCTCCTCATCCTCCTCTTCTCTCCTTCTTCTTCTTCTTCTTCTCCTCCTCCTCTCCCTCCTCCTCATCCTCCTCTTCTTCTCCTCCTTCTTCTTCTTCTTCTCCTCCTCCTCTCCCTCCTCCTCATCCTCCTCTTCTTCTCCTTCTCCTTCTTCTTCTTCTTCTCCTCATCTTCCTTGTCTTCTTCTTCTCCTTCTTCTTCTTCTTCTTATAGTTTTTTAAATGCACAAACATATTTTCCAGACTCTAAAACTCTTGATGTGTTTGAGTTTAAATATATAAACTAATCTCAAACCATTCAGTCTTCATTTCTGACACATTTCTAATTATTTTCAGGTGTTTTAATGCAGCCGAAATGAAACTGTGAACAAATGTTGTCGGACTGTTGGAGTTTAAACTCTGGTTTGTCGCCTCGTCTCCTCTGAGCTTCTTCATTTATACCACAATCATAATAAATCTCCGTCTTGCTGACGATGTTGGAGCAGATTAATAATCCCGCCTGCCTCCTCCGGCTGCACTGCGACAGTTCAACCCGACAGAAACAAAGGACGGCCGCCGCGCTGTTGTTTTCTGACTTTTTTTAGCGCTGAAGGAAATTTCCATCTCTCTGTGGATCCGTCTGCTTTTTAAAAACGTCTCTATCTGCAGAAATCACTGTTTCAAGAGTCAAAGGAAAGTCACCCCGCCTCTCTTCTCCCGAAATAACATCGCTCCGAGTCTCTTTGTGTCTTTCAACCACGTTTTAGTTTCGCCCTTCAACTCGGACTTCAATCCCGCCGCTCAGACGTCGTCTCCTCGATGTTTTGCCCCCGAAACTTCAGTCCGAGATTTATTCCCTTTTCAACAAGTTGACGTCTGGATGGAGACGATGTTTTTCACTTCTCCTTGACGGTGAAGGATCTGGAGACGGAGGGAGGGAGAGGAAGATGGAGCAGCGAATAACAGAAAAATAAAGATAAGTTTAATTTTAAAACTCTTCCTCGTCTCTCAGAAACGAGCGGATGGATGAGAGAGGTTCTGTTTTGCATAACGGACGGGGTCTTCCCCCGCGTCTCCTCCAATCAGAGCGCCGGCCGAGCGCCTCCTGATTGGCTGAGATGTGAAGGGCATCTCGACCGCGGGCGACACCTCGGTGAATTATTAACGAGGAGCATCAGTCTATCCATCATTTTAAACACACACACTCTCCCAGATAACTGTATTAACACAGATATGAGCGCAGACGGACAGAGAGAAGGAGGGACAAGACAAATCTGTCCTTCTTCTTTATCAGCGGCGTTTAAAACGAGCCGCGCTGAACTGGGTGGTTTCACATTAAGCCCGGCGATTTTATCAGCCAGACGTCTCTTTAGTGTTATTTAAATGGGCTGTTAGCAAGGTTAAAGCAGCCGCCGTCCGTCCGTCCGTCCGTCCGTCCGTCTGCTGCTGCTGCTGAACTTATAGCAACACGCTGAAACACAATCCAGATATTTCACCGTCCTGCTGAGCTTTAACATCGTCTCCGTCCTCTCTGCTGTTCTCTCCTCGACGTGGACGAGTAACACGACTGAACATGAACAGAACCGGAGCAGAACGTACGATAAATCCAGATCTACAAGCAGCTTATTCCTTTAAATATTAAAACACACAGTGAGTGTGTTTAACTTTACATCGGGCTCATGTTCTAGTTCGGTTTAGAACCTCTGGGTCAGGGTTCTAAAAACATCATGTTTGGACTGAAAACATCTGGTTCTGTCGCCATAAACATGTCGTCTTCTTCTTCTTCTTCTTCTTCGTCTTCATCTTCTTCTTCTTCTTCTCGTCTTCCTCCTCCTACTCCTCCTCCTTCTTCTTCTTCTTCTTCTTCTTCTTCTTCTTCTTCTTCTTCTTCTTCTTCTTCTTCTTCTGCTCCTCCTCCTCCTCCTCCTCTTTCTTCTTCTTCTTGTTCTACTCCTCATCGTCGTCCTCCTCTTCCTCCTCCTCCTCCTCCTCTTTCTTCTTCTTCTTCTTCTTCTTCTACTCCTCATTGTCGTCGTCCTCCTCTTCCTCCTTCTTCTTCTTCTCGTCGTCCTCCTCTTCCTCCTTCTTCTTCTTCTGCTCCTCCTCCTACTCTTCTTCCTCTTCTTCTCCTTGCCCTCCTCCTCCTCTTTTTCTTCTTCTTCTACTCCTCTTCTACTTCTTCTTCTTCTTCTCCTGGAACATGTCCTCTCCTCAGTCGTATCTGTTGTCTCCACAAACCCCTGGTAGAAATGTCCTGATGTCCTCGTGGCCACAAACACATCTTGAAAACGTCTCCACACCTCGTTTCTCTTCTCGGCATCATCACAGCTGGAAACGACCCAACATCCCGTAAACCAGATCATGTTCTCACGTCTGGAACGAGAACAGCTGACTCGTTAGAAACACCTGGTTTTCTTGCAACATTGCTAGAGATGTCTTGTCAGTAATATCAGCTTTTTGTCGCCACAGAACCGGGCCAGAAATGTCCCAGCGCACATCGTTTAAAACGTGTCTGGACGTCTTTTTAAAGACAAGCGGTTCTGTTTCTGCCCACACGTCTCGGTCCGGCTGAAGTCCACTTCCTGATTCAGAGAGTAAACTTCTCTCAGCTCTTCTTCAGATGATCCTCTGCGATGATGTGACTCATCAGTAAACAGAACCAGTCCACTTCCTGTAATGACCCGAGCGTCATCCGGCGCCGACTTTCTACTTCGTGGGCCTCGACTTATTTGTTCGGGTTTCGAGTCCGCTCGGATATAAAAGAACCGGCGTCGATAAACGGCTGCACAAATGCAAATCTGAACTGTGTGTGTGTGGTGTCATCAGCAGATTGGATAATAGTGTGTGTGTGTGTGTGTGTGTGTGTGTGTGTGTGTGTGTGTGTGTGTGTGTGTGTCGGGGTGAAGCAGCTCTATTCTCCAGCTGAAGCTCCTCATCCTCTCTGTTTTCACACCGACACACTGTGAATGTCAAAGAGCTGCACGGAGCCCGGCCTGTCACTCACCGCCCAGTGTGTGTGTGTGTGTGTGTGTGTGTGTGTGTCCACGTGGACGAGTACTTATGTGTGTGTGTGTCCGAGAGTGTGTGTGTCCGAGAGAGTGTGTGTGAGTGTGTGTGTGTGTGTGTTTGGAGTTGCCAGAGGATCTGTGTGAACAGTGATGTGTGACAGAGAGAGTGAGAGAGAGATTTGGAGCTCAGAGGAAGAGAAAGAGGGCGAGCGAGAGGGCGAGCGAGCTGCAGAAACACAGGGAGGAGAGAGAGAGAGAGAGAGGGGAGACGGGGGAGACGGGGGAGGGATGCCCAGAGAGAAAAGGCAGAGAGTGGTAGATGAAGGTTGGCAGACAGTGCTGTGATCTGTGTCTGACTCTGCTGGATTTACTGAAACACACACACTCTCTCACACACACACACACACACACACTCACACACACACACACACACACTCGTCTCTCCGTCCTTCGTTCCCTCGCTCGCCCGGTCTTTTGTCCTTCTCCCCTCGTTCTTCTTCTCTCTCTCTCTCTCTTTACTATCTTGAAGGCATTATAAAAAATTGATAACCTCATAACCTTCCCGGAGTTCGTGTCACATTCTTACAACCATCCCGAGATCGTTCGTCGCTTCTTCGCACGGAGCCCAGAGACATTCAGGACGACCGTCTCGCCGTCAGAGGCTTAGTTTTCTTACGTTAGTTCAATTAAGAACTTTTTGATGATCGGCGGCGGCTCCGTCTTTAAAGGAGCAGTTCACTGAAAGAGTCGGATTCAGTTGTCAGGTGGAGCGTTCAGGATCACAGATCTTTTGTTGTTTGAAGGCAGGTTTTTGTTCGTTACTTTGTTTCCTCCAGTCGAAGTTCAGATACTTCTTCTTCTTCTTCCTCGTCCGTCTGCTAAAACGAGATTTGATCAAATAATATGAATAAAACAACATCTTTAAACGTCTGTGACACTGACGGGAACATGTTTGGTTCAATGATGTGTTGCCTGTAATTTTAAATTAAGATTTGTTCGTAGACGGTCGTTTACGTCCTCCTTCCTTTCTCTTTATTACATCAACTCCTCTTCGTCATCATCAGCGTGGTGCGTTCAAGATCCCAGATTGATTGGAAACGTCTTCTTCTTTTGTTGTTTGAAGGCAGGTTTTTGTTCCTCACTTTGTTTCCTCCAGTCGAAGTTCAGATACTTCTTCTTCTTCTTCCTCGTCCGTCTGCTGAAACGTGATTTGATCAAATAATATGAACAAAACGTCTGTGACACTGACGGGAACATGTTTGGTTCAATGATGTGTTGCCTGTAATTTGAAATTAAGATTTGTTCGATCTCTGAACAGTAGACGGTCGTTTACGTCCTCCTTCCTTTCTCTTTATTACATCAACTCCTCTTCGTCATCATCAGCGTGTTGACGGAGAGTCAGGTGGAGCGTTCAAGATCCCAAATTGATTGGAAACGTCTTCTTCTTTTGTTGTTCAGGTTTTTGTTCCTCACTTTGTTTCCTCCAGTCGAAGTTCAGATACTTCTTCTTCTTCTTCTTCCTTGTCCGTCTGCTAAAACATGATTTGATCAAATAATATGAACAAAACGTCTGTGACACTGACGGGAACATGTTTGGTTCAATGATGTGTTGCCTGTAATTTTAAATTAAGATTTGTTCGTAGACGGTCGTTTACGTCCTCCTTCCTTTCTCTTTATTACATCAACTCCTCTTCGTCATCATCAGCGTGTTGACGGAGAGTCAGGTGGAGCGTTTAAGATCCTATCTGATTGGAAACGTCTTCTTCTTCTGTTCTTCAGGTTTTTGTTCCTCACTTTGTTTCCTCCAGTCGAAGTTCAGATACTTCTTCTTCTTCTTCTTCCTCGTCCGTCTGCTAAAACGAGATTTGATCAAATAATATGAATAAAACAACATATTTAAACGTCTGTGACACTGACGGGAACATGTTTGGTTCAATGATGTGTTGCCTGTAATTTTAAATTAAGATTTGTTTGGTCGTTTACGTCCTCCTTCCTTTCTCTTTATTACATCAACTCCTCTTCCTCCTCTTCCTCCTCGTCTCCTCTGGATGTCAGAGTAACCTTTAGCCCAGACACGAGGAGCGCTTGTTTCCTCTTATCTCGCAGGTGACACGCTCCACTCCACGGGGCTGTTTAAGCGCGTGACGAGAACCCTTTCCCGACATCAAACGCACCGCCGGCAGTTCAAACACGGGGCTCCCGTCCAAAACGCTCCTCTGTAATTCTTCAGATATAAAGAGGCCGCCGAGCCAGACGTCAGGATATCTCTGCTGATGTCACAGCTTTAACCCCCGATTCAACGCCGAGGAGACAGAATCTGAGGCCGACGGCTCGCGCTCACATTCTTCTGTGAATTCTGCCTCCTTTTGTTGTAGCAGAGGAGCTGAAAGACGTTTTACATCAGATGTGTTGGTGTCTGCACAGACCGACGTCCAGGTGAACAGCTGTTTGTCACAGCGTCTGAGACAAAGATACGACCTCCCTTCAAAATAAAGACAGAAGTTCATGTTGAACGTTTGCAGAATTTACAAGAAGGCCCCAAAAATGAAGAATTTGTCAGAGACAGCGTTTCACAAAGTTTATAAAGTTTCTCCAAACGCAACAACTCACTAAATCAAGACTTTTTTAAAGGGAGTCTGGTGACTTCACAAGTAGTCTCCTCCTCCTCCTCCTCCTCATCTTCCTCCTTCTCTTCTTCTTCTTCTTCTTCTCCTTCCTCTTCTTCTTCTTCTTCCTCTTCTTCCTCTTCTTCTTCTTCTTCCACTTCCTCTTCCTCTTCTTCTTCTTCTTCTTCGTCTTCTTCTTCCTCCTTTTCTTCTTCTACGTCCTCCTTCTCCTCCCTTCTTCTTCTTCCTCTTCTTCTTCCTTTTTCTTCCTCCTCTTCTTTCTCTTCTTCTTCTTCGTCCTCCTCTTCATCCTCTTTTATTCTTTGTCCTCCTCCTCCTCATCTTCCTCCTTGTTTTCTTCTTCTTCTCCCTCTTCTTCCTCTTCTTCTTCTTCTTCCACTTCCTCTTCTTCTTCCACTTCCTCTTCCTCTTCTTCTTCTTCTTCTTCTTCTTCTTCTTCTTCCTCCTTTTCTTCTTCTAGTCCTCCTTCTCCTCTTCTTCTTCTTCGTCCTCCTTTTTTCTTCTTCTTCTTCCTCTTCCTCTTCGTGTGTGTGTGATGGAGAGTGTATACTTCTTCATGCTCCCATGCACAGATTTATTGTACTTGAGTGTGTGTGCATAATTTGTACATGTGCCACCTGAGCGTGTGCTTTTATGTTTGTGTATGTGTGTGTGTGTGTGTGTATCCGTGTGTGTTTGTGTGTGTGTGTGTGTGTGTGTGTGTGTGTGTACGTGTGTGTGTGTGTGTGTGTGTGTGTGTGTGACCTGCTGTAGAGTGCTTCTACCTGTAAATGTCAGCCGGCTGTCCTCAGCGGCTGACAGCTCAGAAATCAGCGGTAAATCAGGAACGGTCGCTCGGCTAAAGAGGTGATTAATAAACATGTCATCTGTGTGTGTGTGTGTGTGTGTGTGTGTGTGTGTGTGTGTGTGTGTGTGTGTGTGTGTATGTGTTATTTGCTTTAACACAGAGTGGGGGGGGTGTTGGGGGGGAAGACATGACAGCGATAGAGAGAAATGTGTGGCTGGACGGAGGAGGTGAAGCAGAGACGATGAGGAGGAGGCTGTTGATTTACAGCGACGGTGACAGGAAGTCGCCTCTTTAAAAGAATAAAAGCACCTTGTCTGTCAGCTCTGAGCTGAAGAGCACACGGCAGCGTTTCGTCTCTGATTCCTCTCGATGCTAATAAGAGCAGAGCGTCTCTCCGTCCATCTCTTAGGACCCGGAGAAAATAAAATCCTCCCGTGGAGAATCGGAGTCCAGGAAGTCGCAGCTTTTTCTCCCCGTGTCATTGTTAAAACAAAAAGAGAGATGCCGGAGCTTCGCCCTTCATCACACTTAGCGCCGCGACCGCGCCGCTCTCTAATGGAACTTCATCCATTTCAGATGACAGAATCCATTACGGCCGCGTGCACCGCTCTGCAGCGCAAGTGTTGCATGCACTGGATTTATTCTTGTTATTTGCTGATAATGTGTGCAAACTAAACTGAGCCACATCTTTTCTTTTTTTTTTCTTCCTGGCGCTCCGGCTGATGATTAACTCGAGGAGACTCGCTGGATGAAAACACAAATATATTTAAATATAAACACAGTTGAGGGAATAATTCGACATGAACGTGCAAAAAAAAACTTCTGGTTGTTGATGCTCGGGGTCACGAGGACGTCCTGGAGAGGTGAAGGAGAACGAGTGAAGCTCCCAGAAGTTTTCAGAATCATAAAAACACGACAAAGGACGAAGTGAGAGATCAACAAGGGTCCAAAACATCTGGAACTTAAAGTCAATGCTGATAAATGGATCCATGAAGATGTTCTGGTGGGAGAACGTGTCGTGCGTTTGGCTCAGATCTGATAAATAATGTTGATTTGTGGTAAACTGTTGATTTAAAGACAAACTGCATTAATGAGCTGCTGAATCGATGGTGCAGATAGTAAATAATGTCGTGATGTCGAGCTGCTGTTTGTTTGAGACGGACGATGATGTTTGTGCTGTAAACTGTGTGTGTGTGTGTGTGTGTGTGTGTGACGGGCAGCTGTGGACCGGTCCAGCTCTCCACTGACGGATCGGACCGACAGTCTGGCGATCTCGGCCCGCTTGTTCTGTCCCAGTGCGACTGATTTTTGTTCACGTTTGCACAAACGAACCGTTGAAAACTGAAGACGTCTTCAGATTCAGAGTGAAAGTTAAAACCAGGCTCCGGTAGAAGAACCGGTCCTGGGGTCCAGTTTTGCATTTCCGTGAAGTTTTGGGTGGTTTGTGCGACACTTTGTGATTAGTCCTTGACAAACGCACACATTCAGTAAATAAATCAAACCTGGTGCAACTTCCCACAAACGTTAACTTAAAGTGAAGTAACTTCTGGATCTGAAACGAATCTGCTTCTACGTCATTTTTACATTTTAACAGCTGTTAACACTCCGAGTGTGTACATGTGTAACTGTGTGTGTGTGTGTGTGTGTGTGTGTGTGTGTGTGTGAGAGGGCGCGAGCAGCTCGTCACGTCTGATCGTGTCAGTAATCGTGCGTTTAATCCTCCCTGAACATTAAATATTAGACTTTGTTTAAAATCTCAGCCGTCGTTTATTTTCCCGCCGCAGAACAAACGGCAGCTCGCTGATCCTTTATTTAAGAGCCGACGGCCGACCTGAGAGGACTCAGCCGACCTGAGAGGATTCAGCCGACGATGGAAGAATCAGTCAACGACACGCAGAATCAGAAGCTTTGACAGGAAGTTAAAACATTTGTTGTTAATCTGGATCGAGGTAAAAAAAACTGCAGCGTTCAGTCAGAGAGAAGAAGAAGAAGACAGGAAAGTAACACATCTTTACATCTTCTTTCTTCAAAGTGAAGAAGAACCATTTTTAGTTCCACAAAGAACCTTTTAACAAGAGGTTATTTGAAGAACCCTTCCTGCCTCAAAGATCCATTGATGGTTCTTTGAGGCACCTTCGAGGGTTCCTTAAAGAACCATTTGCAGGAATTCTTTAAAGAACTCATCAATGGTTCCGTTTGCAGAAATGGTTCTTTGAGGCACCTTTGGGGGTTCTTTAAAGAACCGTTTGCAGGAATGGTTCTTTAAATAAATGGTGCTTCAAAGAACTTTAGCAGAAATAGGTTCTTCAAGGAACCATTGATGGTTCTTTGAAAAACCATTCCTGATAAGGGTTCTTTAAAGAACCCCTAAAGGTGCCTTAAAGAACCATCGATTGATCCTTGAGGCACCTTTGGGGGTTCTTTAAAGAACCGTTTGCAGGAATGATTTGTATAGATCAATGTTGCTTCAAAGAACTTTAGCAGAAATAGGTTCTTTAAGGAACCACCAGTGAAAATAGTTAGTTGCAGCTCTGATTTCATGCTATTACATGCAAGCAAATTACTCCAATCAAATTGAAGAACCTTTAGTACTTTAAAGAACCACATAAAGTCTGTGAAGAACCCTCCCCGATATAAAAAGGTTCTTCAGTTGGTGATGGTTCTTTAAAGAACCAGAGAGCCTTTTGAAGAACCATTTAAGAACCATTATTTTTCTGTGAGTGCTTTAAAACATAAACTCAAACGACGTGAAACAACAGAGAAGCTGACGAACACGACAGTCGCCAGAATAAACTGTTTTCTACGGTACGTGTGGCGGTGGAGGTGATGATGTCAGCAGCTTCCGTGGCGACGTGAATCACATATAGTCTTGTCAGAGGGTCGGGCTTCTGCAGCCGTGACGAACCAGGTGTTTTTATGGAGTTTTGAGCCAAAATGTCCTCTGAACCCTGAACCTGAGCAGAGAACAGAGGATGACAACGAGAAACGGGGAAGTAAACCTAAACAAATGTGTGAAGCCAACCTTTCTACAGACGTTCAGTGGCAGATCTTCACACCTGTGTTTATTATTCTGAACTAGCATGACGTAGCATCAAAACCTCACAAGGTGTGGACGTCGTTCCGGACACGTTACCTGACACTTCACCTGCACGCCAAAACTCCGCCTCCACGCCAAAACTCCGCCTCCACGCCGAAACTCCGCCTCCTAGATTGAAAACTGAGGTTGTGAACGTGGCGGACCTAAAAATATCTCCACCGTCCGAACGATCGTTACCTCAAATGTCCTCTACTCTCAAAAGCTGAAATGAGTCCTCACAAACAGTTGAACACACACACACACACACACACATTATATCGTGTGTGTGTGTGTGTGTGT
>CM077801.1:27090714-27178214 GCA_039737535.1 Lagodon rhomboides
TTATCTTGTTTTTTTTTTGTCGTCGTCCCCTCGACAGCAGCGATATGTTCCCTAGTCATGCATCAAGAGATCAAATCTAAAAGTAATACAATCTCTGGACTTACATCTGGCTGGTTTAATTTGAAACCCAGCCCTCCGCCTCGTCCCGCGGCTTCGGCTTCGCTGGGATAAGTTATGCCGGCCGGCGCTGCCCTCGCTTCACCCTCTGACAAGAACAATAGCGGCCGGCTCGCCTCAGAAAACTGTGTTTTACAATAATACTCGTCCACAAAGCAAGACCGACAATGTCAATGGTTTTATGGTGCGCTACACCGTGCAGCTAATGTTCTCCTGCGAGCCAGCGCCGCTCCGCTGCCTCCCCCTCGCTCTCTCCTCCGCCTCCCCCGGCTCTCCCGGTGTCTCTCGCCCTCTCCTGTTTTTTTGTTTTCCTCCCCTCCTTTCGTTCTCCCCGGCTCCCCCTCGCTCTCCCTCGCTCCGTATGAAAAATCCATTCCGGCATGGGTTTTGACAGCCTGTCTTTGGTGGGTGTGTAAAATTCAAATAATTCACTGTGCATAGACAGCCACTGTGGGGCTGCTTTGTATTTCCTATTTGACTCGGTGTCACTTTGAGTCCCAGTCGGCGGGTTTAGCCTTCCAGAAACAAAAGAAAGAAACAAACTGGAGGTTTATTTAGTTTTGTGAATATTTGAGCTGTTTGAGCCGACTGGAGGAGGAGGAGGAGGAGGAGGAGGAGGAGGAGGAGGAGGAGGAGGAGGCGCGCTCCGACTCCACCTGACGGTTTATCAGCCAGCAGATGAGTTTAGTTTGAGCAGACTGAGTTTAATTCCTCTTTAAGGCAGCGTTACACTTCTCCAACTGCGTAACCACGGAGACCCCTCGAGCCCTCATAGTTCTCCATCGTGGTGCCGGATACGCAATGCAATTTCCCGACTCACAATTTCCCGAAACGCTACGAGCTGCAGGACTGCTGACCAATCGTAGCCCTTGCCGTCTCCGTTGTCGCTTGACGGAGTGACGGACACTTAAAAAAATATTTCGTGCCGCCGGAGAGGCTCTCCGACTACGTAGAGGGCTCTCCGCGACCTACGTACAGCACTTTACACAGTAGTAAAAATTAGGCTGAAGTCGTCACATCGTCTGCTTAAAGATGTTGGACTTCAGTGTAGATCAAGTTTTTAACGTTATCGTTCAGTTTTCAAGTCTGTGAGGTCGTTAAATCTTCGTTTCACCTCCTCAAAGGACCAAACCTGTGTTCACCTCCTCGATATGAAACATATTTCACAACTTTAAGTAAGACACACACACACACACACACACACACACACACACACACACATATATACTAGTATAAGTAAGACACACACACACACACATCTCTATTGTGTTTACCAAGGATGAAGGGTGGAGGAAAAGAGAAGGATGGAGGTTGGAGGAAAAGAGAAGGATGGAGGGATGAAGGGTGGAGGAAGAGAGAAGGATGGAGGGATGAAGGATGGAGGTTGGAGGAAAAGAGAAGGATGAAGGGTGGAGGAAGAGAGAAGGATGGAGGGATGAAGGGTGGAGGAAGAGAGAAGGGTGGAAGAAAAGAGAAGGATGAAGGGTGGAGGAAGAGAGAAGGACAGAGGGATGAAGGGTGGAGGAAGAGAGAAGGGTGGAGGAAGAGAGAAGGATGGAGGGTGGAAGAAAAGAGAAGGATGGAGGGATGAAGGATGGAGGAAAAGAGAAGGATGGAGGGATGAAGGATGGAGGTTGGAGGAAGAGAGAAGGATGAAGGGTGGAGGAAGAGAGAAGGACGGAGGGATGAAGGGTGGAGGAAAAGAGAAGGATGAAGGGTGGAGGAAGAGAGAAGGACGGAGGGATGAAGAGTGGAGGAAAAGAGAAGGATGAAGGGTGGAGGAAGAGAGAAGGATGGAGGATGAAGGATGGAGGTTGGAGAAAAAGAGAAGGGTGGAGGGATGGAGGATGGAGGGATGAAGGGTGGAGGAAGAGAGAAGGATGGAGGGATGTAAGAGGGAAGATAGAGGGAAGACACACACACACACACACACACACATCTCTATTGTGTTTACCACACTTGCTCCTGATTGGCTGGAAGCTGTCCGTTAAAAGTCCCATATACGTTTCAGCTCAGTCGTAACCGTAGAAACGGTCGTGATTCAGGCTGCGTGTCGTCGAGTCGACGCCGCCACTTCATCAAGACCCAGTTAGTCGTGCACGAGGCAACATGGCCGCCACCGCGGCGACCACAGCTCGAGTCACGCCGCTCGACATCGAGCTGCAGACGTCAGAAAGATGCAATAAATGCCCCTTTTATTCATTTGTGCTTTGTTTTTGTTTATATCATAAATCTGACAAAGACGTGACGAACTCTCCACTTCTGAGTCTGAAAGTTTCACATGTCATTTAACTTTATCTGTTAACGTCTGTGTCCTTCCTTCCTTCCTTCTTCACATCCTTCCTTCTCTTATTCACATCCATCCTTCCTTCTTCACGTCCTTCCTTCCCTTCTTCACATCCATCCTTCCTTCTTCACGTCCTTCCTTCCTTCCTTCCTTCTTCACATCCTTCCTTCCTTCTTCACATCCTTCCTTCCTTCCTTCTTCACATCCATCCTTCCTTCTTCGAGTCCTTCCTTCTCTTCTTCATGTCCTTCTTTCTTCACTTCCTTCCATCCATCTTTACATCCGTCTTTCGTCTGAACGTCTCGTTTAAACTCAACTGTTATTAAAACAGGATAAAACCTGCTGAGATGCTCAAATGTAAAACCTGAACTGAACTTGGTTCAGATTTTATGCGTCCGTTTGTTTCTAGATGGTACGAAAATCAACAGACTGTGTTTCTGTTTTCAGATGTGATGAAACTTTACATTTCTTTAAGTTCATGCAGTGACGACGAGGTTCTTCTGGTCCGGCAGATCTCAGGAATAAATGTTAGCTGAGTCCGTTTCTGCAGAACTAAAACGTCTTCACGTTGAAGGTTCTGTTTCTGTTCCGTCTCCGTGTCGTGTTTCTGCTCTGGTGAGCTTCTGGTCCGACTTCCTGTGAAACATAACCGGTTTTGGTTGCACATAAAGAGATGGAATTGTCTCTAAAATGTGAATCTTCCATGTGTGGTCCACTTTGTTCACTGGACCTGATGGGTACTGAACTGCAACAGGAACCAGGTTTATGATGCACAGACTGGATCTACTTCTATCAGTCGGTCTCTTCATTGACCATCACTTTCTACATTTCCTCTGACGTATTCGGTATCTTTGGAAAGTTCTGAACCGTGTTGGTACCACCTGACCCACCTGATGGGTCGTTTCAGTCCCGGATCAGAACTTTTAAGACTTTAGAAGCTCGTTGGAAACGTCAGGACGGTTTTCTTTTCTTTTGTTTTTGGTCCACTGAGATAAAAATGCCCAGTTTTCCTTCACTGCTTGTCTGAATGTTTCCTGTGTTTAATTCTTTTACTCTCTTTAAGTTTCTTGTTTTCTCTGACTCATCTCCATCACTTCTTCTCCTCCTCCTCCTCCTCCTCCTCCTCCTCCTCCTCCTCTTCTTCTTCTCCTGCTCGTTGTTTCTTCAGGCTGTCGTTTAAAGAACCTCTTCTTCACGTGTCTTTGTGTGTTTCACAGTGACCCCTACTGGGAGCGGCCGGCTAATGCAGGCAGCTGCTCCGCCGCCCGGCCCAAGACCCTTCACCTGGCCGGCCAGCAGCATACCTCCTCACCATGGTAACGTTTGTGTTGGTCCTCGTAGCCGTAGACGTAGTAGAGACAGTAGTGGTAGTAGTGTGTGTGTGTGTGTGTGTGTGTGTTAGACACATGAATGGTTTGCTGTTGACTGTTTTTCTTGCTGTTATAACTTGGTGGGAACGGTTCTGATCCAGCGTCAGACGGAGGGCTTCCTTCCATCTCTGTATGGAGGCATGCTGAGCATTAGCATTAGCATTAGCTTAGCTTAGCTTAAAAGAAGAAAGGTGCAGTCGTGACATCACTTACATGAAGGACACTTCCTGAGTCGTTAAGATGTAGTTGACAGTAAACTAAAACTACATCCTGCTACAACATGTTTTGATTGATCTATCGCTTATAATATCTGATTGGTTACCGTGGCGATAGCGACCGGCACAAAAGGAAACGTCGGTGTTCTGATCGTCGGTGTTCAGATCGTCGGTGTTCAGATCGTTGACGTTCAGATCGTCGGCGTTCTGATCGTCGACGTTCAGATCGTCGGTGTTCTGATCGTCGGTGTTCAGATCGTCGTGTTCAGATTGTTTCTGTTCTGATCGTCGTGTTCTGATCGTCTGTGTTCTGATCGTCGTGTTCAGATTGTTTCTGTTCTGATCGTCGTGTTCTGATCGTCGTGTTATAATCGTCGTGTTCTGATCGTCAGCGTTCAGATCGTTGACGTTCTGATCGTTGACGTTCTGATCGTTGACGTTCTGATCGTTGACGTTCTGATCGTTGACGTTCTGATCGTCGTGTTCGGATCGTCGGTGTTCTGATCGTTGGTGTTCAGATCGTCGGTGTTCTGATCGTCGGTGTTCATGATCGTCGGCGTTCAGATCGTCGGCGTTCGGATCGTCGATGTTCAGATCGTCGGTGTTCTGATCGTCGGTGTTCAGATCGTTCGTGTTCAGATCGTCGGTGTTCTGATCGTCGGTGTTCGGATCGTCGGTGTTCAGATCCTCAATGTTCTGATCGGTCGCGTTCATGATCGTCGGCGTTCTGATCGTCAGTGTTATGATCGTCAAGTGTTCTGATCGTCGCGTTATAATCGTTGCGTTCTGATCGTCGGCGTTATGATCGTCGGTGTTCAGATCCTCGATGTTCAGATGTGTCAGTGTTCAGATCGTCGGCGTTCTGATCGTTTCTGTTATGATCGTCGGTGTTCTGCTCGTCGTATTCTGCTCGTCGTGTTCTGCTCGTCGGTGTTCGGATAGTCTGTGTTCTGATCGTTAGTGTTCAGATCGTCTAGTGTTCTGATCGTCGCGCTCAGTCATCGGTGTCTGATCGTCCTGGACCGGAGCTTTTGTAAAAACGGATCTCTCCTCTTCAGTCCGTCTCTCCTCCTCCTCCTCCTCCGAGCTCTTTGTCGAAGAGAGGATTTGACACCAGGAAGTGAACTGAGGCCTGATGCATTGTGGCTGTATTGTGGTGTGTGTGCGTGTGTGTGTGTGTGTGTGTGTGTGTGTGTGTGTGTGTGGTGGATTACAGTAGTGGAGAATAAAGGAGGGATTTGTGTCGGAGTCGGGCGGAGAGCTGAAAGGAGACGGCAGTTAATAGCTCATTATAGGACGAGCTTAACACCATGTAGGTCGTATAGAGACACACACACACACACACACACACACACACACACACACACACACACACACACATCCCGACTGCTGGAGGCCTTCACACACACGTCTGACACACTGTTGTGAGTTAGCAACAGTTATTAATATAGAATAACTTATATTCAGGTCCAGATCTCAACAACATGACATGAAACAGAATCAGAATTTTAATAACTTTTTTTCATAAAAATCTGTATTTTTATGGAACTGAAGTTTCTGAAAATATATATATATTCTCTACCAAGTTCAGTTTTAATAACAGTTGAGTTTAAAGGAGATAAAGTTAACTGACATGTGAAACTTTCAGACTCAGAAGTTGAGAGTTCGTCACGTCTGTCAGATTTATGACATAAACAAAAACAAAGCACAAATGAATTAAAGGGGCATTTATCGCATTTTTCTGGCGTCTGCAGCTCGATGTCGAGCGGCGTGACTCGAGCTGTGGTCGCCACGTGGCCATGTTGCTCGTGCACGACTAACTGGGTCTTGATGAAGTGGCGGCATTGAGTCGACGACACGCAGCCTGAATCACGAACCGTTTCTACGGTTACGACCAAACGTATGCTGAAACGTATACGAGACGTTTAACGGACAGCTTCCAGCCAATCAGGAGCAAGTGTGGTAAACACAATAGAGATGTGTGTGTGTGTGTCTTACTTATACTAGTATATGTGTGTGTGTGTGTGTGTGTGTGTGTGTGTCTATAAGGTGAAATTGAGATAAATGGTGGAGGAGCCCGGTGGCCACAGAGGCCCCTGATATACACTCCACCTGTCTGCTCTGTTTACAGCTGTGTGTGTGTGTGTGTGTGTGTGTGTGTGTGTGTCGATGCTTTAATTATGTGTGTGTCTCTATGTGGAGGTGTGTATTTACATGCACACACCTCGAGCCGGAGCAGGATTACATGAGATTCCCCTTTTGTGTGTACGTTGTTGTTGAGTGTGTGTGTGTGTGTGTGTGTGTGTGTGTGTAAGTAAGCAGAGTGGTTGTAAAGTAAAAGAGACAGATGTACCGGGGAGAGCTCGCCTACACACACACACACACACACACACACACACCAGGGAGCTGCTGCTATTCAGATGCTACCTGAGCTCGAGAGGCAGCGATTGGTTCGTTCAGATGATGATGTCATCTGAACGAACACATCAGATGTCCGTCAGTGACACAAACCATCATGTTAGTGTCTTGCTGCCTGTTCACTGTTCAAGATTTTTAAATAAGTTGCTGAGAGGCGTAAAGGAGGGAGGGGCTGTGATGTCACTTTTAAGGTCGTGCGGTTGGTCAAATATGTCAAATTGTGACAGAAGAGATCAGAGTTTATTTCCTGTTTCCTACAAACTTGCCCGTAATGTTTCCCTGAACATAACCTACCAGGAAACAGATCAGATCAGAGTCTTTGTGTCGATCATTTGTCTGTAACAGTTTAACTCCAGTAGAGAAGAAGTGAAACAGGAGGAAGAGAAGTTGAACGTGAACATGAACCATCCTCTCCACCTCCACCTCCACCTCCACCTCCTCCCATCTCTCCTCTTTCTGCTGTCCACTGTTCCTTCCTTCCTCATCTCCTTCACCTCAACTCCTTTACTCCTCATCTTGGATTTTCTTATCCTTTCTCTATTTTGTTTTTTTCGTCTCTTCTGTCTTTCTCTCACTCTTTCCTCCCTCTGTTCTTCCTAACTTCCTTTCCTTTTTCTCCTCAAATCCTCTCTACCCTTCTTCCATCTTCACGTCCCTCCTTCCATCTTCACGTCCTTCCTTCTTCACATCCGTCCTTCCTTCTTTACGTCCTTCCTTCTTCACGTCCTTCCTTCTTCACGTCCGTCCTTCCTTCTTCACGTCCTTCCTTCTTCACGTCCTTCCTTCCTTCTTCACGTCCTTCCTTCCTTCTTCACATCCTTCCTTCCTTCTTCAAGTCCTTCCTTCCTTCTTCACATCCTTCCTTCTCTTCTTCACATCCATCCTTCCTTCTTTACGTCCTTCCTTCCTTCTTCACATCCTTCCTTCTTCACATCCTTCCTTCTTCACGTTCCTTTCCTTCTTCAAGTCCTTCCTTCCTTCTTTACATCCTTCCTTCCTTCTTCAAGCCCTTCCTTCTTCAAGTCCTTCCTTCCTTTTTCACATCCTTCCTTCTTCAAGTCCTTCCTTCCTTTTTCACATCCTTCCTTCTTCACATCAGTCCTTCCTTCCTTCTTCAAGTCCTTCCTTCCTTTCTTCCTCAGATCCTTCCTTCTTCACATCCTTCCTTCCTTCTTCAAGTCCTTCTTTCCTTTTTCACATCCTTCCTTCTTCACATCCTTCCTTCCTCACGTCCGTCCTTCTCTTCTTCACATCCTTCCTTCCATCTTCACATCCTTCCTTCATCACGTCCTTCCTTCTTTTCTTCAAGTCCTTCCGTCCTTCTTCACATCCTTTCCTCCTTCTTCACGTCCTTCCTTCCTTCTTCACATCCTTTCCTCCTTCTTCACGTCCGTCCTTCCTTCTTCACATCCTTCCTTCATTTAGTCCTTCCTTCCTTCTTCACGAATGTCCTTCCTTCTTCACGTCCGTCCTTCTCTTCTTCATGTCCTTCCTTTCATCTTCATGTTCTTCCTTCTCTTCTTCACGTACTTCCTTCTTCGAGTCCTTCCTTCCTTCCTTACGTCCTTCCTTTCATCTTCACATCCTTCCTTCCTTCTTTCCTTCACGTGTTTCCTCCTCCCTTTTCCTCTTTCTCTCCTTGCATACTTCCTTCTGTCTTTCCCTGATTTCTCTTTCTCTTAATTCGTCACATCCGTCATAACTTCCTCTCCTTCCTCCTTTCCTTTCTTCCTTCCTTCCTTCCTTCCTTCCTTCCTTTCCTCTCCTTCCTACCTCTCTCCCAGCGATGGTTTGATGGCGGAGGTGTGATGTGTTCTGATGTCGTCGTCTTCTTCTCCTCTCCCATGTCGCACGAGTCGACTGCTGGCGTGTCGCTGACTTTGTTCAACTTCCTCTCTTTGATGCCACACTTCCTCTCTCACCTCGCCTTCCTCTTCTAACCTACTTTTCCACAAAAAAACAATATGGATTCTCCTCTTCTCTCCGTCTGAGAGAGAGAGAGAGAGCGAGAGAGAGAGAGAGAGAGAGAGAGAGAGCGAGAGAGAGAGAGAGAGAGAGAGAGAGAGAGAGAGAGCGAGAGGCACCCCGATTCAATAATTTAACCTCTTCTCTTATTTTGTCTTTTATTTCTCTGTGTTTTATCATCTACCTGTGTCTTTGTCTGGCAGGAAACATGTTAATAATGGATTGTATAGATTTAGACAGGGAGTGTGTGTGTGTGTGTGTGTGTGTGTGTGTGTGTGTGTGTGTGTGGACCTTTTGATGTGCTGAGCTGATGTTTGTAGTCCAGCAGCATTGATCTCGAGGCCCGTCCGTCTGATTGGCGCTGAACCCAGCGGTCAGAATGTGTGATGGGTTTGTTTGAAACGAATCGGCCGGATGAGTTTTTGACTAATATCTCCTGAAAACCTTGTTTATCTCCGAGAAAACACTTCGGACCTTCAGAGACGAGGCTCGGGGTCGTTCCTGTGTCGGCCCGAGGAAACTTTAGACTCTTTAAACTCGATCCTGAACGTCCTTCTTCAAGTCCTTCCTTCCTTTTTCACATCCTTCCTTCTTCACGTCCTTCCTTCTTTACGTCCTTCCTTCCTTCTTCACGTCCTTCCTTCCATCTTCATGTCCTTCCTTCTCTTCTTCACATCCGCCCTTCCTTCTTTGTCCTTCCTTCTTCACGTCCTTCCTTCCTTCCTTCTTCACATCCTTCCTTCCTTCTTTACGTCCTTCCTTCTTCACGTCCTTCCTTCCTTCCTTCTTCACATCCTTCCTTCCTTCTTCAAGTCCTTCCTTCCTTCTTCACATCCTTCTCTTCTTCACATCCTTCCTTCCTTCTTCAAGTCCTTCCTTCCTTTTTCACATCCTTCCTTCTTCACGTCCTTCCATCTTCACGTCCGTCCTTCCTTCTTCACGTCTTTCCTTCTCTTCTTCACGTCCTTCCTTCCTTCTTCATGTCCTTCCTTCTTCACGTCCGTCCTTCCTTCTTCACTTCCTTCCTTCTCTTCTTCACATCCGTCCTTCCTTCTTCACATCCGTCCTTCTTCACGTCCTTCCTTCCTTCTTCAAGTCCTTCCTTCTTCACATCTGTCCTTCCTTCTTCACATCCGTCCTTCCTTCCTTCTTCACATCCTTCCTTCTTCACATCCGTCCTTCCTTCCTCCTTCACATCCTTCCTTCTTCACATCCGTCCTTCCTTCTTCACATCCTTCCTTCTTCACATCCTTCCTTCTTCACTTCCTTCCTTCTCTTCTTCTTGTCCTGCCTTCTTCACATCCTTCCTTCTTCGAGTCCTTCCTTCCTTCTTCACTTCCTTCCTTCTCTTCTTCACATCCGTCCTTCCTTCTTCACATCCGTCCTTCCTTCCTTCTTCACATCCGTCCTTCTTCACGTCCTTCCTTCCTTCTTCACGTCCTTTCCTCCTCCTTCACGTCCTTCCTTCCTTCTTCAAGTCCTTCCTTCTTCATGTCCATCCTTCCTTCTTCACATCCTTCCTTCTTCACGTCCTTCCTTCCTTCCTTCATGTCCTCCTCCTTCACGTCC
Organism: Lagodon rhomboides; assembly: GCA_039737535.1. NCBI lineage: Eukaryota > Metazoa > Chordata > Actinopteri > Spariformes > Sparidae > Lagodon > Lagodon rhomboides. Next base: position 27,100,656 of record CM077801.1, read on the forward strand.
TTCCTTCCTTCTTCATATCCTTCCTTCTTCACATCCGTCCTTCCTTCTTCATGTCATCCATGACTCTTTAAACTCGTCCCTGAACGTCTCCGGTGTTCCTCAAAGACGTCGTTATTAAAATCATTCAGCTGTAGTTTTAACTTTCCCGCCTCCACATCAGTTTTTGTCGCCTCGAGAGAATAAACATCCAAGATAAACACGTTAGCTCTTCACTTGGCCTCTCTTTAGCTTCCTGAGCTCGCACGCGGCAGCCTGTCAGCGAACGCCACATCACTCCTCAAACCCGCTATTCCCCGATCTATCACATCCGCGTCGGCGTGATCGAGCGGCGACTCATCTTTGACACGTGACGCGTACGGTCCCGCGCCGCTCTCAGGAAAAAAACCTCTCTGAACGACATCTTTTTCATTTTTTCCTGACGAGCGTTTCAGTCTGAGCGCCGGCTGCTCCCCCGCCGCTCTCTGATAGCAGCTCCCTCCTCTCCTCGTCTATCCGTCCTCATACCTGTGAATCCCTCACCTCATTGGACGGCTGCCCACCTGTGGCGCCTGCAGACTCGCTCAGATCCACAGCAAACACACACACACACACTTCTTATTCCCACAACAGATATTTATTTAGCCTTATTCCCGGGGTTTTGTTTACAGTGAGGTTTGACTTTCACCCGTCTCCACCTGCCTCGCTGCTGCTCGCTGTTGCCCGCGGCGCTTCTTCAGCATCGCCCGGGCTTGTTACCGCGGCGACGTCCCCCCGAGGACGACGAGCGCTGCGGAGACGCCACGCACATGAAATAAAGCCGCTGTTTTGCTCCACTTTGGAGCCTATAGATGTGTTTCTGACGGCTCTAACAGGAGAGGAGGGAGCGTCCTGGTGATTTCTGGAGCATGTTGTCGGTTTTTATTAAAAAGTGAGACGGGCCGAAGCCTCGCAGGACGTTTCCATTCATGTTTAAATCCACTTTACTAACTTTACTGTACATGAACCTGCAGACTGATGTCAGTTTTCAGACTCGTCCTGCTGGAAAACTTTTCTTCTTCGGCCTGTTTTAAATTCAGGAGCAGATCAGAAAACTGAACGTGTAGTTTTACCTGAATCCACATTAAGACATGTTTGGTTTGTTAGTCTTACAGGTGAGAAGAGGCCTTGTTGCTCTGTAGTACACAGTGTTGAGGTAATGGATTACTTTGTGGTAATATCATTACAGTTACATATTAGAAGTAACTTGTAAACAAATTAAGTCATCCAGCTTTGTTGTCCGCTTGTTGTTGTAGCGGTTTCAAATTAAAAGCCCCCCGCTAAGAACCCAGTTCTAAACTCCGATGGGGTGCAATGTAAAGCTCTTATTTTGAAGAAAAACTGCGAAAAACTTCCCATAAGGAATGAATGGGACGGGGTCAAAAAAGTCGCAAAATCATCAAGGTTTTTCAAACATCTCCTGCTCTGGCAGACTTTGACCTAGAGACACCATTCAAACTTTAAAATGTAGGCACAAGTCTCATCTATTTGAGTTGTATTTGAACTTTCTTTCTACGATGTTTAGTTTTTGAACGGTGACCCTTAATTGATCGTGAGTGATTTCAGAAAAAATTCAGGATTTTCAATGTGTGTGTATTGCGGAATGTTCGCGCAGCACCAACTGGCAGAGTGGGGGAGCCTGAAAAAAACTCTCCGAAAATGTTTCTTTAGATGACGATCCTAGCCACAGATTTCACACTACAATAGTGATATTTTCCAAGAACGTAGCCACACTTGTCTTCTGTCTGGCAACGTGTCCACTTTATCGGGAGGATGTACGGTTTTTGAATTATCTGCGTCTAACCGACACAAACTCCAGCAACTGCCCCATAAGCCCCAATGTTAAACGGGAAGAGGATTCTGGGAGAAAAGCAGAAACTGCCCTGCTTCTCTTCACGCCCAACTTCCTGCTTCACGTCACGTCACATGTTGACGCCTACCAGAGGAGGAAAAGTGGAGGCTGTTTGGAAAAGGAGGAATATTACACCTCCCTTTTAGACAGACAAGGAGGCACATTGCAGCCTTTACCTCGCTGCACATGTGCCACCTTTTCTATCTAAAAGGGGCTGGTGTTAATGAGGTAATGGATTACTTTGTAGTAATGTCATTACAGTCACTGAGTGGAACCACCTGAAGTTCAGACCCGTTTCAGCTCGTTGGATGTTCGTCAGTGCGGTTGTGCTCTTCACGGCTTGATCAGTTCGATTCTCCACAATTCAGTCGTGAATTCTAATGATGGTAACTAATAATATGTAATCCATTACATGTTAGGAGTAACTTGCTCAGCTCTTCATTACGACACTGTGAGCTGTGACTGGAGGCTCACCGCTGATGTCAGATTTACTCAGAGAGAGTAAATGAAATTAATATTTATATCCATTAATATATATATTAATGGATATAAATATTAATTTCAAACTCTTTCATATATATACATTTATATATTTATATATGAGCGAGAGAGATGGAGAGAATTAGTAATTCAGTGTTTTTAAAGAGGAAGAAAAAAAAAAGGCAGATCAAAGTGTGGTGATGTTGAGCAGTGAGACGCCCCGAGCATCTACTGTGTGTCATTTACATGTTCACACACACACACACACACACACACACACACACACACACAGATGTAAAGAGTGTGTCAGTGTCTCTGTGAGGAGCTGCAGCGACGTCAACGTAACAGTGTTTCTAATATTAAGACTTTTATTAGAATAATAGTGAAAAGATGTTTATTTATTTTTCTGTTATTACAGTTTAATTAATATTATAAGCAGCTGCAGTTATGATTATATAAAATACAATCTTACTTTTATTCTGTTCTCGTTGTACAACAGGTTGATTTTATTCAGGAGGGGAAGTGATGACAGTCTTCTTTATGGACAAATAAAGTAAAGATATGATGTTGAAATATTAGTTATATAAAGTCACTCATGAATAGTACTTGAGTAAAAGTTAAAGTATCTGATATTAAATGTACTAACATAACAAAAGTACAAGTAAAAGTATATTTTACATATTTATTTATAAAATATTTATCTGATTCAATATTCAGCATTTTTCTGATCAGTGTTTTATTTTTTATTTTTTTAAATCTGAATGTCAATAAAATAGATTCATTAAAGAATAAAAAAGTAACCAGTAACTAAAGTTATCAAATGAGTAAAATATATTTTCCTCTAGAATCCAGTGGAAGTTAAAAGTAGCAGAAGATTAAAAAGTAAAAGTACCTCAAATTTGCACATAAATACAATACTTGAGTAAATGTACTTAATTACATTCCACCACTGTGAGCAGCTGCAGTTGTGATTGTATAAAATAATATTTTTACTTTTATTATTTTATCACACAACAGTTTTATTTTATTCAGCTAAACAATGGATATAAATAAATATTAATATATTAATTAATATATAAAAAATTAATTTTCTGCTGCATCTCATGATCATTTAATGAAAAATAAAAAATCTTCATCCGCTGAAGAAGATGTGAAGAAAGACTGTAAGAACAGTCTGAAAGTTTCACGATAAAGAACGTGACGTAAAAACTGAGCGGCTGCAGAGTGTGTGTGTGTGTGTGTGTGTGTGTGTGTGTGTGTGTGTGTGTGTGGTGATCCAGCTGTTGGCCGTTGCAGCGCTGTGATTGACAGGCAGCAGCAGCAGTCGGTTGCTTCATGAGCGTCTTTGCTTCACATATCAGCCATAATTAATAAACTCACACATGCCTGTAAGGTCAGTGTGAAATATTAACCACACACACACACACACACACACACACACACACACACTACAGACACACACTACAGAGAGCGGAGCAGGAAAGTGGTCACGATGAAGCGATGAGAATATTTTTATATCTTGTGATGTTTGTTTCCAACCTCTCAATTAAAGGAGCATTACGTAGATTTGTGGAGGACTTTAAGAGACAGACTGATACAAACTAAACAAACTGACCTTAAAGGACCACACAGTTTATACTGTTGTACTGTGTTTATATATGGCGGACCCTGCCACCTGTCCAGCTTCAAACAGTGTTCTGGGACGTTATTGTCCTCTGAGAACAGCTCGTTTAATTTCTTGTCTCAAACGACACAGAGCCTCTTAAATAAATGTTCAGTAATAAAAAGTTTAAAGATGAAAGAAGTGTCCATCTCAACAGTCCAAATACATTAAATTAACAAATTAAAATGTGATATTTTATATAAAACGTTGTAGAAATCATCACTGAAATAATAAAACATTTAATCCTCTCTGTGATAATCCAGCATCAATATTCATGCTGCTGTCTGAGAGAGACGCTGCAGGTCAGACCTGTCTCATGTCAACATGATGCAATTAACACACACCTGCCTGACAGAGCAGACAGGTGTGTGTGTGTGTGTGTGTGTGTGTGTGTGTGTGTGTGTGTGTGAGTATGACTCTGAGTAAAGCGCGAGTAAACCTGTGAACAGTAGCTCATGTAGCGGCAGCAGTCAGACTCAGTAAGCTGCTTTTGTTGTTTACTTTCTGTCACGACACACACACACACACACACACACACACACACACACACACACACACACACACACGCCACCTATCTCCCTGATCCAAGGTGATAGACAGGCCAGATGTGTGAGTGTTTGTCTTTTCCTGCACCTGCATACATTTGTGTGTGTGTGTGTGTGTGTGTGTGTGTGTGTGTGTGTGTGTGACAGCCAGTCACCTTGCAGGTCTGCAGCTCACGGCTGCATGAATAAACATGACTGGCTGTCCACATCCACTCAGCTCCACTGCACTCTGCTGCGTTCGTTCGCTCGCTCGGCTCTGTGTGGATTTATAAAGACGGTGGCGGTTAAAGTTTAAAAACCGGCCTCACGTGTTCCAACTCTCCGCGGTCGTGTGTGTTTTTAATGTTTCCTCTGGTGTAGTAACGGGATCGAGATGCAAAGGGACGTGAATGTGACGTGATCAGAGTCTCAGACGGACTCAGTTTGTTCTGAGGGATGAATGAAGAAGAGAGAGACGGAAACAGACAAAGAGAAGATAAAGATGATTTAAATATATATACGTAGATAAAGTGACATTAATCCAATCCATTGTAAAGCCAAAAGCTTGTTTTAAGGAAGCAGTTTTATGTAAGAATAAAACATTAAAGACACACTGTGGAATTATTTCTCCCATCTAGTGGTTAAATGTTATTCTGCATCCAAATGAATACTGCTCTCTAGCGCCTCGCGTTTTCAAACGTGCGTTGCAGCCTGTTGGAACTACGGCAGGCGGGATGTGTCAAGATTCAAGAAGCTGTGACAACAACATGTCTTCAAACAGCACTTCATCAAGTTTAGTTTCGGGTGATGAGGTACGTTATTTCAAACAGACTTCAAACTGCAGCTGACGAGCGCGTCTGGCTAAGCTCCTTCTGCGTTCCACAGTCACGCTGGCTCTGAGTGAAAACGCCTTTAGCCTTATCTGTACCACGTAGAGCTTTTTGTCCCTCTCACCAGCTCATCGTTTTTTATAGAGCGGAAGGACATGGAAGCCTCCGTATGAAAAACTTCCCATAAGGAATGAATGGGACGGGGTCAAAAAAGTCGCAAAATCATCAACGTTTTTCAAACATCTCCTGCTCTGGCAGACTTTGACCTAGAGACACCATTCAAACTTTAAAATGTAGGCACAAGTCTTATCTATTTGAGTTGTATTTGAACTTTCTTTCTACGATGTTTAGTTTTTGAACGGTGACCCTTAATTGATCGTGAGTGATTTCGAAAAAATTCAGGATTTTCAATGAGTGTGTATTGCAGAATGTTCGCGCAGCACCAACTGGCAGAGTGGGGGAGCCTGAAAAAAACTCTCCGAAAATGTTTCTTTAGATGACGATCCTAGCCACAGATTTCACACTACAATAGTGATATTTTCCAAGAACGTAGCCACACTTGTCTTCTGTCTGGCAACGTGTCCACTTTATCGGGAGGATGTACGGTTTTTGAATTATCTGCGTCTAACCGACACAAACTCCAGCAACTGCCCCATAAGCCCCAATGTTAAACGGGAAGAGGATTTTGGGAGAAAAGCAGAAACTGCCCTGCTTCTCTTCACGCCCAACTTCCTGCTTCACGTCACAATGTGTGATTCTTCTCTCAGGAGGAGAAGTGAGATTGTTGGCAGAGATCATTTTACACCAATGAGGACTTATTTATGAATGAAGACGCTGATTTGAGGTAATAAATTACTTAAAACACGACACAGTGGAGCTTTAAGATGTCAAGCAGGTCGACTCTGACTGAAGTCAGCACTCAGCAGAGACTCTGGTTCTGGTTCTCTCTCTCCTCTCTGTAACGTTACGTCACCTTCGGATCACTGCTGCAGTCAGGCTGATCAACAGGAGTGAAGATCGTCCCGTCGGATCAGAGCAGAATCTGACATGACTCCTGGTGTTTATCTGCCCAAACACGTTGTTTTGGTGCTTTTATTTTGAAAGTCTAACATGTCTGTTGATGCTAACTTCACCACGACATGAGCTGTTTTTGATATATAGACTAGAAGTGACAGTGATGAAGTGGACCGGCGGGTCCAGTCGTATACGGTACATGGCCAAAAGTTTGTGGACACCTGAGCAAGATGCCCAAATGTGTCTTAATATTTATAATATCTGTTCTGGAGCTTTAAGATTTTCCTTCATTTTCAATTTTATCCTCATTTGAACCTGAACTCCTCAACATCCTTCGACCTGCAATCAGAAAAAGACCAAAAACTGTGACTTTGATATCTTGGTTATTAGAAAACAAGTCAATGACCCAGAAGGAAAGAAAAGAAGGAGAAGATATAATGTCTGAATATTTATAATATATATTCTGGAGCTTTAAGATTTTCCTTCTTTGGAGCTGAGTGAACAAAAGCGTTTGAGGAGGATGTAATACGATGATAAAACCTACAGTCGGAGACGGAGCAGACGGAGGAGTAAACCAGGATGACTGATGGAGGAATTACAGCAGAAGGAAACAGTAAAAGCAGGACGGAGGAGAGGGATGTTTAAGGTATAGAAAGAGGCGAGCGAGCAGCAGCAGAGAGAGAGAGAGAGGTGTGACGATGAATTGATGTCCGTGAAGCGCCGGCTGCAGTCGGCCGTGTCACAAACATAATTCACCTTGAAGCAGCTTTACAGGATCCGTCTGTCTGACGCTTTAACTGTTTCACCTCCGTCCTCCATCCTCCACCTGTCTGTCTGTAGAAAAACAAGCTTTGGTGCAGACAGACAGGCAGACCGACAGGCTTTCCTCTTCCTCTCTTTCTTTCCTGTCTTCCTCTTCTCTTTCTTTCCTCTTCCTCTCTTTCTTTTCCTCTTCCTCTCTTTCTTTCCTGTCTTCTTCTTCTCTTTCCTTTCCTCTTCTCTTTCCTCTTCCTCTCTCTTTCCTGTCTTCTCCTTCTCTTCTCTTTCCTTTCCTCTTCCTCTCTTTCTTTCCTGTCTTCTTCTTCTTCTTCCCTTTCCTCCTTCTACTAATTGCTCTTTTTCTGATTTGTAGATCAACAGATGTTGAGGATAAAAAAATCTTTTTTTTTATGTCTAGGTTAAGGTTTTAAAAGCATGCACATATGTAAAAAAGCCACATGCAATCTCCCAGAGAGCACACATATGTCTTACGATGGCCCGACGTAGACGTAGACGACGTCTTTCCAACGTAATGTCTGTTGTGTGTCATTATCCAGGTTATAAAACACTGAAGTCGTCTGTCCTTCATCACATCCCATCTTAAACCCTGCAGACTGGAGCCAGACACCAAAAACAAAATAATATCTTAATTAATTGAATTCTCAGAGTATGTTTCCAGGCTCCTCTCTCCGTCCTCACTGACATGTTTTTTAAGTGGGCTAATATTCAGTCATTTTAAAGCCTCCATGGAGCCCTGAAGGTCTCCTGCAGGTCCTCAGACCACACCGGACTCAGCTCCGTCTCAAACATATTTGAAAAAGCTCTCAGTCCAAGCAAGAGATCAAAAAAAAACCACAAGCACCATAAAAAACATGAATTACCCCCCTTAAGAAAAAAAAAAAATAAACCGGCGTGCACGGTTAATTAGAGCGAACTCCAGGCAGCGCTGCAGCCGCTTCGCCTCCCCAACGCCTCCGACAGCCGACCGCCGACGGCCTCCCGCGCTCGAGCCGGGCGAATCTGAATCCAATTAAAAGTTAGAGATCGAGTTCAGCCGCGCATCGTGAGTGATTAGCGAATCAAAGGCGGCTGGAACAGAAATCAAAGGCGGAGGTGTGTGAAGTCCTCAGGTGAGCCGACGCATGCTTACCAAGCTAATCGCCAGGGTTTGTTAGTGTTTGTGCAGCGTGCACGCAGGAAAACAAGCTGTGGTGCAGACAGACAGGCAGACAGAAAAGACAGACAGGAACAGAGAGAAGGAAGAGAGGAAGAGGAAAGGAAGAAGAGGAAGAGGAAAGGAAGAGAAGGAAGAGAAGAGAGACAGGAAAGAAAGAGAGAGGAAGAGGAAAGGAGAAGAGGAAAGGAAAGAGAAGAAGAAGACAGGAAAGAGAGAGGAAGAGGAAAGGAAAGAGAAGAAGAAGACAGGAAAGAGAGGAAAGGAAAGAGAAGAAGAAGACAGGAAAGAGAGAGGAAAGGAAAGAGAAGAGGAAGACAGGAAAGAGAGAGAAAGAGAAGAGGAAGACAGGAAAGAAAGAGAGGAAGAGGAAAGGAGAGAAGAAGAAGACAGGAAAGAAAGAGAAGAAGAAGACAGGAAAGAGAGAGGAAAGGAAAGAGAAGAGGAAGACAGGAAAGAGAGAGGAAAGGAAAGAGAAGAGGAAGACAGGAAAGAAAGAGAGGAAGAGGAAAGGAAAGAGAAGAAGACAGGAAAGAAAGAGAGGAAGAGGAAAGGAAAGAGAGAGGAAGAGGAAAGGAAAGAGAAGAGGAAGACAGGAAAGAAAGAGAGGAAGAGGAAAGAGAAGAGGAAGACAGGAAAGAAAGAAAGAGAGGAAGAGGAAGAGGAAAGGAAAGAGAAGAAGTAGACAGGAAAGAAAGAGAGGAAGAGGAAAGGAAAGAGAAGAAGAAGACAGGAAAGAAAGAGAGGAAGAGGAAAGGAAAGAGAAGAAGAAGACAGGAAAGAAAGAGAGGAAGAGGAAAGGAAAGAGAAGAAGAAGGAGAAGAAGAAAGACAGCCATTGTTTGTTCCAGACGTTCAGTGAAATCCACTTGGCTATAAATCTGTTGAACGTGTAGCGCGACAGAAGAGCAGCAGCTGATTCAAACACTTCCTCCTGGCTAACAGACAGACAGGTAGACAGACAGGTACACAGACAGGTACGCAGGGAGGGAGACAGACGGGCTAAAAGGTCGTCATCCAGCCTGTGTCGCTCGGTTTTGTGGAGATTCGACTGTGAAAGTCTCCTCAGATTGGCTCCTTCTGGTCGTCAGGAGTCTATCTGAGGATGATAGTCAGATAGACACGCTGCATTTAGAAACCTCTCTCTCTCTCTCTCTGCACTTCCTCTACCTGTTGCTCGCCCCGTCTCCCCCTGTGATTGCCCTCCCCCCTCCTCCTCCCCCTCGTCCTCGGCAGGATCTCAGCCTATTTCTCCCAGTCATGGTCCGCTTGCTGCATGGAAAAGATTTAGCTGGCAGTCCTTCTCTCAGATAGGGCCCGAGCAGGAGAGCAGGACCGGGCCGGGCCGAGCCGAGCCCGGCTGATAATCGTTAAAGAGCTGCGGCAGGCGAGGGGTGTTAATGTCAGAGAATGAGGCAGAACAGTGTCGGCCGTGTATCTGCAGATATTTGTTGTGAAAAGCGTTACACCAAACTCCATTTGAAATTCTGATGATTTAAGACATTATCAGCAAACGTTCACAGCTGCGCCTGTTAACAACCTTTTTATTATTCTCTGTGTGTTTGGTGTCTTTAGAAAATTATCTGTTCATTGTCCCTCAAACAGTGAAGTGAAATATTCGCTCTTGGATGAAACACGGGCGACGTGAGGAAACCGAACAGTCGGGCCGCCGTCGCTGCTCGTTCTGTCAGTTTTGTCACATCAGTACTGTTTTCATGAGTATTAGCAGATTTATTAGATTTATCAGTATTTGCTGCAACAGTATTAAGAACTGTAGTAAACATGGTACTAGTAGATAATCAGTAGTTTTGTCAAATATTAAATAAGTATTAAATCTGAATATTTAAGGTTTCAATACTCATTTTTGCACAAGCCTTGTTATATTTCTATATTTTAATAAAAATCTTTTAATGTTGTGGTAATTCTTCCCTGTGGTATCGAACATGGTATCAAATATTTATATTTTTTTAAGTAACGCATCGAAGTGAGACGTTCCAGTATCCTGACGGCACTCATTTAAAAGCGTGTTTACGGGTGACATTAAAATTCAGGGTTTTTTGAATGGAGTTTGGTGTACGAGAGCTCAGAATGTCTCCCGGGACCAAATGAGGATGAATCACACACCAAAAGCTGCTTCTGACTCTCTCACTCACACACACACTCTCTCTCTCTCACACACACACACACACACACACACACACACACACACACACACACACACACACACACACACACACACACACAGTGCTCGTGTTCGTCTGGATGAAGGCAGTTTACGGGGTTTTTAAGGTGGATCGATGGCTGCTCCTGTTAGCCAAACACTCTGAGCGAGGCGGACTTTATTTTATAGAGTCCTTTTAATTATCAGCTGCACAGTTTTTTACTGTGGCGGCGTGACTGCATTAGCCGGGATTGAAAACCAAACGGGGTGAAATGTATAAAGAGGCGTTTTACTGCCCAGTTAAACAGCCGCGTGGATAAAAAACACAGGCTCGTTGGTGAGCTAATGATTTACACTGTGTTGTTCTCGCCGCTGCTAATTTACTAATTGGCTCAGTGTATAAACTCAAACGGAGAATAAAACCTAATTTGTTTGCTGCAGCTTAAGTGCTCCGCATCGAGCATAATTGAATGAAGAAGTTGATTATCCACCTCGAGTTCGTATACGATCGTCTTCAGTCGTCGGTTTATTGCGATGATTGCTTCTTTCATTGACGCTTCGCACGCGTCAAACACTTCTGCTGGCACATATTTGGTGTTTATGACTTTATGACTCGTTCTGTGAAGCTGATGAAGAATTAAAACTGGCTTCTGACCACGTGTTGTTGTCAGGAAGGATCCCAGGAAGCCTCCGATCGGCTCCTCGTGTGTCTGTTAGAGATAAAATATAATCTAAAGTGAAATATCACTCTGAAAGGAGGCATTCTGGGTAATGAGTACTTTTGCTTTTGACACTTTTAGTACATTTTGCTGCTAATATTGTGATGAGACTGCTTCTTTTATTCCTTTTTTTTTTACAGGTAATGGAGTATTTTTAGACTCAGGTATTTCTACTTTTACTCGAGTAAAGTGATGAAGATTTGTGTCAAACGTTTCCATCTTTATGGAAAAGTGTTCAATATAAAATAAATGAAAGACAAGCAGGAAATAAGTCATGTGATCGGTCGTTACATCGAAACAATCAAAATACACATCAAGAAATCAAAAGTACAACTAAAAAATACAAAACTATGGAACTACAGTTATATTTTTTGATGTTTTAAGTCCAAATCAAAAGTAAATATCTTGTTATTTGAAAAAAATGAGCTTTTGATCTCGAGATGATGATGTAATCAACCAGTAGAAAGATGACTTTCTCTTAATACCTGTAATGTTCATCAGTGATCAGTTTGGTCTTAACGACTGATTTAAGCTGAAAATGTAAGAAGTTACTGAACAACAAGAATAATTTTAATTGGAGCCACATGTGCTTTAAGTTAACCACAGATAATTAGCCATGATGTTAATAACCTTAAATCATTATATTAAACGTTCTGAGATCAGAAGTTCACACACTTCCTGTCGACTCCCACAGAGCAGCGTGTTCTTCGTCACGGTGTCGTTTACTCCTGATAGATTCACTCGTTATCTCCAGAAAACCGAGCTTTGTGTTCTCGATAGCAAAATAATTAACTTGTGATCTCGACGACGGCGTTAATAAAACACAAAAAATGCAAGCCAAACAAACAAAACAGAACACTTGATCTGCATGTGTCTGATTCTTAAAATGAGGATTTTTTGAATGGAGTTTGGTGGCAGAGAAAGTCCTTAAATACAGTTTGAGGATGGATCAGACACAGAGACACACACACACATTGTAACACCTGTTCTGCAGTCCTACCTGTAGCTGAAACACACACACACACACACACACACACACACACACACACACACACACACACACACTCGTCTGGCTTAAATTCTTAATCATCGCCGGACAAAAGACGCTCTCTCTCTCCTCCGTCTGCTGCAGCGTGTCGGTGTCTCTCGCCCGACTCCCATTGTTCTGCCCGCGGGTGTTTAAACGTGTCCGGCTGACAGGGAACTCCCTCCGGAGCGCCGGGATCACAGATGCTCTGCTGATGGGATGTCCAGTTAGTTAACACACACACACACACACACACACACACACACAGACACACTCATTCATTTACGCATCACACGTGGCACACACACACACACACACTTTGACCATCACATCTTCATTCAAGGACGAGTGTCAGACGCCAACACACACACACACACACACACACACACACACACACACACACACACACACACACACACACACAGACAGGTCCATCTGGCCAGGAGAGGTGGTAATGTGTCTGCAGGTCAGGCAGGAGGCCAGCTGTGTTTGTTGGAAGCTTCAGTGCGTCCGCCGGGTCCTGCCATGATTAAGAACTCAAACTCGCCCTCGTGTGTGTGTGTGTGTGTGTGTGTGTGTGTGTGTGTGTGTGTGTGTGTGAAGGAAGGGAATGAAAGCGACAGATAATTAAAACGCCAGAAGATTTTTGTTGCAGCCAGACAAAGAAATTTCACCTGTTAGTTCGGTGAAAGTTTGTGTCCTGAGCGTCTGTCGGGAGCCGGTCGACTCACCCGTCGTATGAAACACGAACATTAAAGACGTGGAAACAAAAACTTCTCAGGAATATCTGTTTTTATTTGTGCAGCTCTCGGTGATATCTCTGGGAGTTGTGCCTCCTCGCAGCGTATTATACGTGGCTGAAGATTTCATTTGCGGTGCTCACAGCGCTGAAAAATTACATCTGAGGAAATAAGTGACAGCGACGTCTCTCTCCGGAGACGATGTTCGCCCGCTCGCTCTGAATAACACTCAGGACGAAGCCTCGAGGATGATCTGAGACTCGGCCCGTCACCTGGAGAGGAAACGTGCAGAGCCGGCTCGGAGTTATTAACCCCGACGAACACGTCGAGAAAACACAATGTCATAAAGTTTTCAGGAGAGAACAGAAGCAGCTCTGTGATGTCAGATAATCCAGTTGGTTTGTGTCGTTTATTTAGTTTCAGGTTTGGACTCGAGTCGTGTCGTCACACCGAGACACGACCCGAGAAACACTGGCGTCTGTCTGGCACGTTTTGGTGTTTCGACGTTGAAATGAACGATGAACACACTGATTATTAAATCACAGTCCTGCTGTGTTTTACCCAACACGTGCTTCTCCTTGGCGTTTTTCAAATGTCCGTGCCTGACGTGAAGCTTTGACGTGATCTGGAGCTGCAGAGCCTGTGTGACTGGATCTCTGAGCTTTTGATTATCTCGTCACACATCTGGAGTTTGAGTCTTCACTCCGATGTTCCCGTTCTTGATCTGCACAGTGACTCTCTTCTTGCTTTACTGTGTTCTGTAGGAGACATTTTTGTAGTTGCCGGTCCCGTCTGGGATCATGAAATGACTGAACTGAACCCAGCAGGGTAACTTATTGTGCTTCAAGTAGATGAAAACCAGGACTGGATCCACCTGATCCACCTGTTTGCACACACAGAAACCACAGTGTGCAGCAGATGTCGTAATGGATCTCAACTTCTGGACGTAACTGTGATCCGTTTGCTGTCATGGAGCTGGTGTAGACAGAGTTGTTAGAGAAGAGAAGTCCTGTTTCAAAGGTTAATGCTTCACCTTCAAGCTCACACGGACGAGAAGATTAAAACACCGGCGTCTGTCTGGCACGTTTTGGTGTTTCAGACGTTGAAATGAACGATGAACACACTGATTATTAAATCACAGTCCTGCTGTGTTTTACCCAACACGTGCTTCTCCTTGGCGTTTTTCAAATGTCCGTGCCTGACGTGAAGCTTTAGACGTGTCGTGGTGGATCTCTGAGCTTTTGATTATCTCGTCAAATATCTGGAGTTTGAGTCTTCACTCCGATGTTCCCGTTCTTGATCTGCACGTTGACCATCTTCTTGTGTTCTGTAGGAGACACTTTTTGTAGTTGCCGGTCCCGTCTGGGATCATGAAATGACTGGACTGAACCCAGCAGGGTAACTTATTGTGCTTCAGGAAACTGAAAACCAGGACTGGATCGTGCAACAGATGTCGTAGTGGATCTCAACTTCTGGACGTAGCTGTGACGATGTCACGTTCTGTGTTTTTGTCTTGTCAAGTTTCATGTTTTTAGTTCCGGTCACTTCCTGTTTTATTTTGTAGTCTCGTGTCTATGTCTCGTCTTCCCTGTTCTGTTTTGATTATGTGCACCTGCCCTCTCGTGTCTCACCTGTTTCTCGTTCGGTTTCTAAGTCCTGGTTTTTGTTCAGTCTGTGTCTCGTCATAATTTGTCTTCACGTCTCGTTCATGTTTTTGTGAACATTAAATCCTTTTTTGATCTCCCGTCTGTGCATCTGGGTCCTTCCTCCACGTCCTCTACTAGCCCCGTCGTGACAGTCGAAAAGCATCCGTTTAGCACTTTGTTAGAGAAGAGAAGTCCTGTTTCAAAGGTTAATGCTTTACCTTCAAGCCAACACGGACGAGAAGATTAAAACAGCGGAAAAAGCTGCAGGTGGAAGTTGAGTTGTGACGACTTCAGGGTCAAAATGTGCCTTTAATGCTTCTGCTTCTTTACATTAAACCCGACAGCTTGAGTGGAAGTCTGCCCACGATAAAGCCCGTCTAAACATCCTCCGTCTCCGACCCGGTCCGACCCGGTCCGACCCGGTCCGACCCTGCTCTCGGCCTCTGTTCTGCCGGTTCTAATCCCCCACGCTGAGTCGTATCATGGCGAGCGGCTCTCTTCACGCAGACGCCCACACGCAGCCATTGTGAGTGTGAAAAGCTAAAAGCTATTGAAGCTAATTGCGGCAACAAAAGCACGAGGAGTGTTTATGCAAATCCTCGTCTCCGTCTGCCTCTCCATTCAGCGCTCTCCTCCTCTGTTTACCGCCAGTTTAGCATTTTAAAGTCGTTCCCTCCGCTCTAATTTCTTCACCGCACGTCTCCTCGCCGTCTCACCCTCCTTCACGTCTTTGTTTTCGTTCCCTTTGCCTCCAGTTTTGTGATCCCTGAATCTTCACAGCGGCAGAAACAAGCAAAAATAAAGTAATTAAGTACTTCTGAAACCAAACAAAGGAGCTTTTTACGTGACTTCTTCCCTTTTCTGCCACTTTGTACTTGTTTTTGTGTCAGATTTTTAAAATTCAGGATTTTTTACATGGAGTTTGGTGTAAGAGAAAGTCCTTAAATATAGTTTGAAGCACGGCCTCTCGCTTGTTTACGGTCCACTGTAGAGACACATTTATGGTTCTGATACCTTTAAACATCATGAACGACTCGGATCTCAACAGTTGTGTGAATATGAGCAGAACTTTTTAGCCACGAGTCACCTGAGAAGTCAGCAAGTCATCGAGTTAACGAGTCAAGTCGGTGTGATGCTCACGCTTTGGACCAATCAGCTCTCCCGTTTCCAAACACTCCCTTCCTCCTCACTTTCTTTGTTTGGGTCCGGTCCGGCTCGTCACCACCAACAAGAACAACAACAGGAGGGAGGGGGAGGAAGAGGGAGGTAGAGAGCTGCGAGCTGCATCCAGCATCTATTATTCAGCTCTCTGTTGCTTTGTACAAACAGGATCTCTGGCTGCGAGAGACGAGAGACATGAGAGAGAGTCGGGCTGACGAGCAGAACTGAGACCGGAGAGTCCGGACTGAGTGAAAATATAGACGGAGGGATGAGAAACGTGATGTCTGGACGTTTAAATCGTCACAATCTACAAATATGTTAAAAGATTCACTGTTCTTTACGTTCAGCTTAGTCCGGTTCGGTTCTGGTCAGGTTTTGCAGGTTCTGTCTGGAAAGTGTCCCGTCAGAACCGGTGACGACCTCGAGCTTCGATGTGTTTTCTCTCAATGTCAGAATAAATCGCAAAGAACGAAAAAAGAAAGAAAGAAAGAAAGAAACGGCGTCTTCTGCTTCCTGTTTAGTTCATCTATAATATATGAAGTCAACCTCACCCTGTGTGTGTGTGTGTGTGTGTGTGTGTGTGTGTGTGTGTGTGTGTGTGTGTGTGTGTGTGTGTGTGTGTGTGTGTGTGTGTGTGTGTGTGTGTGCAGCCTGGCCTCAGCACCAGGTTGCTGTAACCTGCTTTGATCAATCACAGCCAGAGAGGCTGGCAGGGTGGCACCCAGCAGATGTGTGTGTGCTGTGTGTGTGTGTGTGTGTCTGTGTGTGTGTGTGTGTGTGTGGAGGATGTTGTTTGTGTTCCTCGTGTCTTGTGGTGTCGGCGGGTAAATGAGGGCTGCAGGTTGAGACTCAGGTGTGTTTGTGAGCGAGGTTCAGATTTGAGGAGCTGAATTTGACTTTCACCAGTTTTATTCTCATTTTTAAAGATTGAAGTTTAGTTTCATGTTTTTTCCTCATATGTTTAAGTCGAATAACTATTCAAAGTTCATTTAAAAATGAGATTTTGCTCTTAAAAATATTATTTCTTATTCTCATTTTTAAAGATCATGCACGAGTTTAGTTTCATGTTTTTTCCTCGTATGTTTATTTAACTCAGATTTAGACGATGATTATATCTTGGAAATGTTTCTTCTAGAAACTTGAAGTAAAATAACTTTCAATTTTTTAAAGTTCATTTAAAAGATGAGATTTTGCTCTTTAAAGGAACGTTAGCTGTGTTTAATATCTATAATTTTTTAGTGTCAGTTCCATCCTGAATCCTTAATAATATTTCTGACTGTAACATCTTCAGAGAGGATAATCACAGGATTCCCACGCGTCCTGGAAAACCGGGAAAACCTGGAAAATGATTGACCAATTTTCCAGTCATGGAAAATGAGAAAAAAATGACAAATGTCCTGGAAACGGTTATGTTTTCCTGGAAAATTATTTCAGGGTTCCCACTGTCCCTGAAATTATTTTCCAGGACATTTTCGCTGTCCTGGAAAATAATTTCAAGGAAAGATTGGGAACCTCTGAATCAGCTGCACGGAGATATTTAGCTTTTTACATCTGTGTTGATATTTTTCTATTAAAGTGAATTTTACATAAATCTCCAATAAAGAGAAGACGAACAGTTTAGTTCAGGTCATCAGGACGATGATGATGATGATGATGACGATGATCCCGCTGTGTGTTTGTGTCTTAATCAATATCGATCGATCAATTGAAACTATAGGAACATAATCCAGAAGTGTGGAGCTTCTGTTTGGATCAGCAGCAGAGAGAGAGCTTGTTTTGCTGGACGACTGTTTGAAAGTGTTTACTGGGCTGTATATATGTGTGTGTGTGTGTGTGTGTGTGTGTGCGTGTGTGTGTGTGTGTGTGCAGGGGGTGTTGTAGGCCAAAGGTATGTTGTTCTGACTCTGTTGCCAAACTAATTAGTGCTGTAGAGCTCAGAGGCCTGTGGAGAGGTTACACCACACTGTGTGTGTGTGTGTGTGTGTGTGTGTGTGTGTGTGTGTGTGTGTGTGTGTGTGTGTGTGTGTGTGTGTGTGTGTGTGTGTGTGTGTGTGTGTGTGTGTGTGTGTGTGTGATATTCTGCCAAAACACCTCTTTGCTTCTCATTCACACACACCTCAAGTACATAAACACCTGGAGCACACAGACACACACAGGTAAACACACACAGACATCCCTCCGTCAGGTCCTGACTCCGTCTCGGCCCGCGATGCCTCCGTCTTGTTATCTGAGCCCCAGGTGTGTGTGTGTGTGTGTGTGTGTGTGTGTGTGTGTGTGTGTACTTGAGATGAGATTAATGATGTCATGATGAGGTCATCGACTCCAATCAGAATGTCAAAATGAATCTACACTAATGTTACGTTGATTTGTTAATATTTTCTTTCTCACGTTGAGATTTAAAGACGATCGATCCTGATTGACACTCGTCTTATAAAGTAGCATGTTTAGCCTAGCTTAGCCTAGCTTAGCATAAAGACAAGAAGCACGGGCAGATACCAAACCTGGATATGTGTAGAGCTCAAAGCTGAGGAGGATGGTGGATGATGACATGATCCACAGGAGACAAGAATACAGTGATGATTATCTCCGAGGGATAAGGAGAGAAGAGCCGTGGTGACGTCACCAGAAGCTTTCTGAGAAGTTGAGAGATGTTCAGCTAGCTCTGAAGAAAGACACGAGGATGCTCAGCTCTCATCTGGGCCGGAGATGAAACAGGAGGTAGATTTTGGAAGATGTGGAGGAGAACGGAGGAAGAGTGGTCGAGAGAGAAGGAAGGGAAAGGAAGTGAAGGTGGAAGGAGGAAGTGGTGTCAGAAGACGAGAGATGAGAAGGAAGGAAATGAAAAGAGCAAACAGTGAAGAGAGAGAAGAGTTAGAAAGTTCATAGATACCAAAAGAAATAATGTGTGAGAACAGAGGAGGAGGAGGAGGAGGAAGGAGGAGGATGTCAGGGGAGGAAGACTCATTCACTGTCTGCTGGCTGTGAGCCAGAGAGGAAGAGGAGGAGGAAGAGGAGGAGGAGGAGAGGGAGAGTTGTCTCTTTGTTTGAAGGTTACAGGAGGACAAAGAGAGGGAGGAGGTGATGGAGACAAAAGCGAGAGAGGAGGAAGAGGAGGAGGAGGAGGAGGAGGAGGAGGAGGAAGGATTGTAGTTAGAGAAAAGAAAAAAAAAAGCAGAAATGATAAAGACATGAAGAGAAGAGCTCAAGTAATTCTGTGTCTCCAAGGTGGCAGCAGCTTTTATACCATTAACACTGTGTGTGTGTGTGTGTGTGTGTGTGTGTGTGTGTGTGTGTGTGTGTGTGTGTGTGTGTGTGTGTGTGTGTGTGTGTGTGTGTGTGTGTGTGTGTGTGTGTGTGTGCGCTCCTGCCAACTCTTTAACGAGGGACTGCTGCTAATTTCAGAGCTAATACTGAACTGTTCCACACCACTGAACCCAGGGAGGAGGAGGAGGAGGAAGTAAGGACATGAGAGAGCGAAGGTGGTAGAGGAGAGGAAACAAGGACACAGAGGAGTGGAGGGGAAGTACACAAAGAGAGGAGAGGAAGGGAGAGAGGGAGAAAAAGAAGGAGAGAGGAAATTGTAGGAAAGGTAGAAAGAGGAGGAAGTGAGGACATAAAAGTGAAAAAAAAACAAAGGAGGAGGAAAGAGAGAAGTAAGGACAGGAGAGGAACTGAAGACTTAGGAGAGGAAGGTGATGAGGAAGTGAGGACTTAGGAGAGGAAAGTAAAAACACAATAGTGGAAAAAAGGAAGTAGAGAAGTAAGCACAGGAGAAAAGTAAGTAAAGACAGGAAGTAAGGACAGAAGATAAACTGAGGATTTAAGAGAGGAAGTGAGGGCATGGAAGGAAGGATGGTGAGGACGTAGGATAGGACGTGAGGACTTAGGAGAAGAAGTAAAAACACAATAGTGGAAAAAAGGAAGTAGAGATGTAAGCACAGGAGAAAAGTAAGGAGAGACCGGAAGTGAGGATGGAAGATGAACTGAGGATTTAAGAGGAAGTGAGGACATGGAAGGAAGGTTAGGACTAAAGAGAGGAACTGAGGACTAAAGAGAGGAAGTGAGGACATAAAAGTAAGAAAAAAACAAAGGAGGAGAGAAGTAAGGGCAGGAGAGGAACTGAAGATGTAGGAGAGGAAGGTGATGAGGAAGTGAGGACTTAGGAGAGGAAGGTGAGGACTTAGGAGAGGAAGTTAGGATTTATGAGAGGACAGGAGGACTTAGGAGAGGAAGTAAAGACACAATAGTGGAAAAAAGAAAGTAAGTAAGGACAGAAGATAAACTGAGGACTTAAGAGGAAGTGAGGGCATGGAAGGAAGGTTAGGACTTAAGCGAGGACGTGAGGACTAAAGAGAGGAACTGAGGACTTAGGAGAGGAAGGTGATGAGGAAGTGAGGACTTAGGAGAGGAAGTAAAAACACAATAGTGGAAAAAAGGAGAAGTAGAGAATTGAGGACAAGAGATGAACTGAGGATTTAAGAGGAAGTGAGGGCATGGAAGTGAAAAAAACAAAGGAGGAGAAAAGAGAGAAGTAAGGACAGGAGAGGAACTGAAGATGTTGGAGAGGAAGGTGATAAGGAAGTGAGGACTTAAGCGAGGAAGTGAGGACTTAGGATAGGAAATGAGGACTTAGGAGAGGAAGTTAGGATTTATGAGAGGACGGGAGGACTTAGGAGAGGAAGTAAAGACACAATAGTGGAAAAAAGGAAAAGTAAGGAGAGACAGGAAGTAAGGACAGAAGATGAACTGAGGACTTAAGGAAGGAAGTGAGGAGGGAAGGAGGAGTGAAGGAAAGAGGAAAGGAAAAGAAATGTGGAGGTGGAGGAGGACAAAGTAAAATAAGTTGCAGGGAAACAGAAAACAGACAAAGAAAAGGGAGAGTCGAGTTCAGACGAGGTGAAGGTGAAGACGATTAAACTTTCCAGTGCAGCTGTCCCCTCCTCCTCTTCCTCCTCCTCTTCCTCCTCTTCCTCTTGCATCCCTCTTACATCATCCTCCTTCCTCCTCCCTCCACTTCCCCTCAGCTTTCTCTGTTCATCTTCATTGTTTCCTTTCTTTTCTCTTGTTTCTTCACGTCCTGCACCAAAGTTGGAGTCCAACAGTTTGTTTTTTAAAGTTCTGTGCAGGTTTATTTTATTAATTTATTTTTAATCCTCATCATCTATTAAGCATCGTTCAGTTTATGCTTCTAAAAATAAAATATAATAGTATATTTATTTGTTTATTGTGCTGAACACTTTAATTTATAATTTAAAGTTTCAGTAGATAATCTTAAACATTTACTTGATTTTGTAAAAACCTGCAAGTTGTGTAACTTTGCAATTAATTCAAACAAACATATATTTGGGTTTCCCGTCATAATTTAATGCATCCAATGAATATTTATAATTATTTGCTTCCAGACATTTTCATCATTTAATTCCAGAAACTTTAACGCACAAAATTCATTAGCGAACACGACGCGACGCGATTAAGCCGAGCTCGTATGACTAATACGATAATGAGCATTATGGTGTAATAATGTGGATTTTATGGATATGAGTGGAGGGTATTAATTACTGACGATGAGCGGTAACACGAATTAATAACGACAGAACACGACGTGAATGAACGCAGGGAAACAAATGACATCCTGTGAGAAGAGAGTTTTTCCATGTCGACCATTAATAAATAAAAACACGCTGATGGATTCATAATTCATGTTGTGGAATCAGTCGGATGTTTATCACGTTCACGTTGGAAACGACAGAATTGGAATAAAAGAAGAATAGAATAGGAATAAAACTTTAAGTATTTAAACCCTCTCAGGATCCAAACCTGCTCATTCTGTCTGCTGTTTTTTATTCCTGTGGACACCGACTTTACATCCACATGGAGGGAGGAGACGATGACTCCATCCTTTAAAAACACTCTCCTTACATGTGCAGAACTTGCCTTAGAAACATCACGTTTTTAAGTTTTCTTCAGTATCACAGTGATCCAGTGATGGTTGTCTGAACATCCATGAACACACTGCAGACAGGAAGTGCTAACAGCTGATTCGGCTTTTACTGTGAGGCTCCAGAACTGTTCTGTGGACCACGGCACCGAGCTGCGGTCCTGGTTGCTATCAACACAGCGAGCTAACAGAAACAAACGGACCACCTCTCTCTCCGTCTCTGCAGGTTCTAATCCTGTAATTTGTTGGGTTTATTTCAGCCAATCACAGGTTATTGTGACACAACAACAACAAAACACGACGTGAATGAACGCAGGGTAACAAATGACATCATGTGAGAAAGAGAGTTTTCCATGTCGACCGTTAATAAATAAAAACACGTTGATGGATTCATAATTCATGTTGTGGAATCAGTCTGCTGATGATGTTTATCACGTTCACGTTGGAAACGACAGAATTGTGTTTCTGTACTGATGTTTTTACGAGTTAATGTTCCTCCACGGAGACGGAGGATGTTTCCTGTGTGTGTGTGTGTCGGTGTGTTAGCGCGGCTAACAGGATTGCAGCTAACAGGATGGAGGAAGCTGTAATACCGCCGAGGCTGTCAACACGACTCTCCTCTCTGTGAATGATGTGTGTGTTCACGTCGGCTCCGCCTCAAAACCTTGATGTCATCATTTTTTCCTCGACAGTCCTGTGATGTAACACGGCTCGTGTCGACTTCTTCTTTACTTTAACGTTTGACTTCTGTCGGGAGACGAGGAGGTGACGCAGGAAACAACACAAACATCACATCAGAAGTGATTTCTTCTGTAGTCCAGGATGTGTTTGAGACTCCGGCGCCGGCCCGATCCGTTCTGAGCTCACCGGGTTTAACTTCAGAGCCTGAAAGAAAAGCTAAATGTCAGATCAGCAGTCGGTAAAAATCAATCAAACATTCATTTATTCAAAACAGTGTTATTACTCGAAGCAGTGTGTGTGTGTGTGTGTGTGTGTGTGTGTGTGTGTGTGTGTGTGTGTGTGTGTGTGTGTGTGTGTGTGTGTGGCAGCAGCCGGCCCGCTTGCTGTCATGCTCGGGTTGATGCTAAAGCAGCGTGGCAGGCAGAGATTGGTAAAACAGATAGATGTTGTGAACGCGTCCAAACGCCGCGGGACGTTTTCCAAAATGTCTCAATGAACGAGAGGACGCACACACACACACACACACACACACACACACACTGTCGCCCTGCTGCCACAAACACATACTAGATCACCAAACGTGGATTCATCCGCCGCTGAAAGTAGTCCCTCCTAGTTTTCTTCCCTCTCCTGCCTCTTTACTTTCTCCTCCTCCTCCCCCTCTTCTTCCTCCTCCCCCTCCTCCTTCTCCTCCTCCTCCTCCTCCTCCTCCAACTCCTCCTCCTCCTCCTCCTCCTCTTTCTCCTCCTCCTCTTTCTCCTCCTCCTCGAACTCCTCCTCCTCGTCCTCCTCCAACTCCTCCTCCTCCTCCTCCTCCTCCTCCTCTTTCTCCTCCTCCTCCTCCTCTTTCTCCTCCTCCTCCTCCTCCTCCTCCTCCTCCTCCTCCTCCTCTTCCTCCTCCTCCTCCTCTTTCTCCTCCTCCTCCTCTTTCTCCTCGTCCTCCACCTCTTCCACCTCTTCCTCCTCCACCTCTTCCTCCACCTCCTCCTCTTCCTCCTCTTCCTCCACCTCCTCCTCTTCCTCCTCTTCCTCCTCCTCCTCCTCCTCCTCGAACTCGTCCTCCTCCAACTCCTCCTTCTCCTCCTCCTCCTCCTCCTCCTCTTCCTCCTCCTCCTCCTCCTCCTCCTCCTCCTCCTCCTCCTCCTCCTCCTCCTCTTCCTCTTTCTCCTCCTCCTCCTCCACCTCTACCTCCTCCTCTTCCTCCTCCTCCTCCTCCTCCTCCAACTCCTCCTCCTCCTCGTCCTCCTCTTCCTCCTCCTCCTCCACCTCCACCTCTTCCTCCTCCTCCTCCACCTCCACCTCTTCCTCCTCCCCGTCCTCCTCCTCCTCCTCCTCCTCCTCCTCCTCCTCCTCCTCCTCGTCGTCCTCCTCCTCCTCCTCGCTCCTCCTCCTCCACGTCTTCCTCGTCTTCCTCCTCCACGTCTTCCTCCTCCTCCTCCTCCTTGTCTTCCTCCTCCTCCTCCTCCACCTTGTCTTCCTCCTCCTCTTCCTCCTCCTCCTCCTCCTCTTCCTCCTCCTCCGTCCTCCTCCTCCTCGTCCTCCTCCTCCTCCTCCAACTCCTCCTCCTCGTCCTCCTCTTTCTCCTCGTCTTCCTCCTCCTCCTCCTCTCTCTCCTCGTCTTCCTCCTCCTCCTCCTCTTCCTCCTCGTCCTCGTGCTCCTCGTCTTCCTCCTCCTCTTTCTCCTCGTCCTCGTCCTCCTCCTCCTCCTCCTCTTCCTCCTCTTCCTCCTCCTCCTCTTCCTGCTCCTCCTCCTCCTCCTCCTCCTCCTCCTCCTCCTCTTCTTCTTCTTCTTCCTCCTCCTCTTCTTCCTCCTCCTCCTCCTTGTCCTCGTCTTCCTCCTCCTCCTCGTCTTCCTCCTCCTCCTCCTCTTTCTCCTCGTCTTCCTCCTCCTCCTCCTCCTTGTCTCCCTCCTCCTCCTCGTCTTCTCTAATCCCTCTCCTTCTCCGGCTCTCCCTCTCTCAGTAGGATGGAGGGATTTACCATCAGCTCTCCGCTGGAGTTCACGCTGATCCCTCCACCGCTACAATCCGATTGGAGGATGATTATCCTCGTAATGATGCCGGTGTCGGCGTGTGGGTGCGCGTGTCGAGCGGCGGGAGGTTGTTTCCTGTGGTATCTTCTGCTCTCAGGTTTTTATTTTGTTTGTCAGAAACATCAGACGAAGCTCAGCTGCACTGCTTCACCTTGTGTCTAATTAAAGGGCCAGGTCGCCCAAAATAAACCCACAAAGATCGTATTTTCCATCCACGCAGAAAGTTTTGTTCGTCCAGTTTGTTTTCACGAGTTTCTGTCCTCGACCTAAAAAATAAAATCATCAAAGTCATTTCGAGTCCTGATGAAAATAGAAACACTGATCTCTCATTTCCCGTCAGAGCTGATTGAAATATCTAAATTAATCACCCAGACTAATTAACGCTCGGGCCGGCCTCCGCCGTTAAAACGCTTGGACGGCCGGTCAGAAATTCTGGTCGGCTGTCTTCAGTTTTTTTTTTTGGCTGCTTTTGAAATCCAATTTCCCACATGGCTGCTGTCAAAAGATCCATTATTACACCGCGCTGGAAATTTGGCTAACTACAGTCCTGCTCTGAAGTTAGGAATAAAACTTTGAGTATTTAAACCCTCTCAGGATCCAAACCTGCTCATTCTGTCTGCTTTTTTTATTCTTGTGGACACCGACTTTACATCCACATGGAGGGAGGAGACGATGACTCCATCCTTTAAAAACACTCTCCTTACATGTGCAGAACTTGCCTTAGAAACATCACGTTTTTAGGTTTTCTTCAGTATCACAGTGATCCAGTGATAGTTGTCTGAACATCCATGAGCACACTGCAAACAGGAAGTGCTAACAGCTGATTCGGCTTGGTTTAAGTTTTACTGTGAGGCTCCAGAACTGTTCTGTGGACCACGGCACCGAGCTGCGGTCCTGGTTGCTATCAACACAGCGAGCTAACAGAAACAAACAGACCGCCTCTCTCTCCGTCTCCGCAGGTTCTAATCCTGTAATTTGTTGGGTTTATTTCAGCCAATCACAGGTTATTGTGCCGGTGTGATCAATACCAGACTGGATCATTAACACACACACACACACACACACACACACACACACACACACACACACACTCTCGCTTCCTATAGGACCTCACTCGACCTCTCTACTTCCTCACTGTGCCTCCTCCCTCCTTTCTTTCTTTCTTACTTTCTTTCTTTCTTTCCTCCCTCCCTTCCTCCTGTCCTTCCTCGCCTCCTCCCTTCCTTCCTTACATCCTTCTTTCCTCTCTCCCTCCTTTCTGTCTTTCTGTCGTCCTCCCTCACCTCCTCCCTCGCTGCTCCTTCTCCCTCGCTGCTCCTCCTCCCTCGCTGCTCCTTCTCCTCCCTCGCTGCTCCTCCTCCTCCCTCGCTGCTCCTTCTCCTCCCTCACTGCTCCTCCTCCCTCGCTGCTCCTCCTCCCTCGCTGCTCCTTCTCCTTCCTCGCCTCCTCCCTTCCTTCCTTCCCTCCTTCCTTCCTCCCTCTCTTCCTCCCTCCTTTCCTCCCTCTCTTCCTCCCTCCCTTCCTCCCTTTCTCCCTTCCTTCCTCCCTTCCTTTCTTTCTTTCTGTCCTCCTTCCTTCCTTTCCTCCTTCCTTCCTCCCTTTCTTCCTTCCCTCCTTCCTTCTTTCCTTCCTTCCTCCCTCCCTCCCTCCCTTCTTTCTTTCTCTCATCCTTCCTCCCTCCCTTCCTCCCATCCCTCCTCGCCTCCTCCCTTCCTCCTTACATCCTTCTTTCCTCCCTTCCTCTCCCTCCTTTCTTTCTTTCTGTCGTCCTCCCTCACCTCCTCCCTCCTTCCTCTCTCTCTCTCCTCTCTCTCTCTCTCTCTCTCTCTCTCTCTCTCTCTCTCTCTCTCTCTCTCTCTCTCTCTCTCTCTCAGTGCAGATTGGTTTTGGCACTCGGTCCTCTGATCGGTGAACACACACACTCGTAGCGAGCGGCGGTGTCATCGCCATGGCGATGTCAGCAGGCGGGGCTTAATCCAAAGTGACACTTGTTCTCTGCCTTCCTTTCCCATCGCCATGGAAGCAATTACCCTCCTCCTGAAGGGCCTTTTGTCTGAGAGTGTGTGTGTGTGTGTGTGTGTGTGTGTGTGTGTTCTCGTCCTACCCGGAGTTGACGGGGTGGAACCTCGGCTGCGGGTCACCTGATTGGCTGAATTGAAAGATGGGGGAGAGAGAGAGAGAGAGAGCTCTCCTCTCCACCTCCTCCTCCTCCTCCTCCATCCCTCGCTCCTCTTCCTCCTCTTTTATCCGAAGTGTATTTTATTTTCCGCCACAGAGCGACTAAACTTCTGAACCGATCTTAAATATCGTTCAGCCGGATTAAGAGCGAGTCGGAGCCGTTTACGTATCATCTCCTCTCTTTACGGCTCTTTGCAGCCTGCGATGATTCGAACCATCACATGTTCTCCGCCTCCCTCCTCCGTAGAGACGAGGACTGTGATGTGATGTGAGAACAAAACATGCTCCATTATCTCCACATTCAAACTACGTCACCTCTCTTTCTCTTTCTGTAACGACTCTGCCTCCATGTGAGGCCGGTCTGAATAGAAATGACCGATATTGTTTTGTCAGGGCCGATTCAGACACCAAATATTGGTAATCAGGACGAGCGATGATCCATATTTGCAACGGATACGCACACATACTTCAACCCTCTTTCTTGTGGCATGTAACCAAGTGATATCAGCGGATGATATTCAGTGTTTTACAAGTGTCGGTAAACACGTCACAATTAACAGTCTATACATAATAAAATAATCTGAAATTATCAAATAAGTGTGGAGGAGAGGAAGTATAGAGGAGCAGGAAATGGAAATACTCAAGTAAAGTTCCTTGAAATTGTACTTAAGAACAGCCATCCATCTGTTTTTGTTCTGCTTATCCGGGTCGGGTCGTGGAGGCAGCAGATATTCCAGACATCCGAGATACTTAAACTCCTGAAGTGAAGGAGACTGAAGAACAGAACTTGAGTTAATTGTACTTACGTTTGTTCCATCACCGGTTGTTTTCAGTTTTTATGTTTCTAATAATCAGCTGTATTGGTCGATCTTCGTACAGACGGAGTGAAGCTGCAGCATCAGAGCTGAACTAAGTTTGGCTCTGATGCTGCAGCTTCACTCCGTCTGTACCAAGGAGTGAAGCTGCAGTACCATGGTTACTGCAACTTCACTCCGTCTGTACAATAGTTATTGCAGCTTCACTCCATCTGTACAATAGTTACTGCAGCTTCACTCCGTCTGTACAATGGTTCCTGCAGCTTCACTCCGTCTGTACAATAGTTACTGCAGCTTCACTCCGTCTGTACCAAGGAGTGAAACTGCAGTACAATAGTTACTGCAGCTTCACTCCGTCTGTATAATGGTTACTGCAGCTTCACTCCATCTGTACAATAGTTACTGCAGCTTCACTCCGTCTGTACAATGGTTACTGCAGCTTCACTCCGTCTGTACCAAGGAGTGAAGCTGCAGTACAATAGTTACTGCAGCTTCACTCCGTCTGTACAATAGTTACTGCAGCTTCACTCCGTCTGTACAATAGTTACTGCAGCTTCACTCGTCTGTACAATAGTTACTGCAGCTTCACTCAATCTGTACAATAGTTACTGCAGCTTCACTCCGTACAGATGGAGTGAAGCTGCAGCATCAGAGCTGAACTAACTTTGAAGAAGAGCTTCACTCCGTCTGTAGCAAGGAGTGAAGCTGCAGTACAATAGTTACTGCAGCTTCACTCCGTCTGTATCAAGTAGTTACTGCAGCTTCACTCCGTCTGTACAATGGTTACTGCAGCTTCACTCCATCTGTACCAAGGAGTGAAGCTGCAGTACAATAGTTACTGCAGCTTCACTCCGTCTGTATAATGGTTACTGCAGCTTCACTCCGTCTGTACAATAGTTACTGCAGCTTCACTCCGTCTGTACAATGGTTACTGCAGCTTCACTCCGTCTGTACAATAGTTACTGCAGCTTCACTCCGCCTGTACAATAGTTACTGCAGCTTCACTCCGTCTGTACAATAGTTACTGCAGCTTCACTCCGTACAGATGGAGTGAAGCTGCAGTACAATTGTTACTGCAGCTTCACTCCATCTGTACAATAGTTACTGCAGCTTCACTCCGTCTGTACAATAGTTACTGCAGCTTCACTCCGTCTGTACAATGGTTACTGCAGCTTCACTCCGTCTGTACAATAGTTACTGCAGCTTCACTCCGCCTGTACAATAGTTACTGCAGCTTCACTCCGTCTGTACAATAGTTACTGCAGCTTCACTCCGTACAGATGGAGTGAAGCTGCAGTACAATAGTTACTGCAGCTTCACTCCGTCTGTACAATAGTTACTGCAGCTTCACTCCGTCTGTACAATGGTTACTGCAGCTTCACTCCGTCTGTACAATAGTTACTGCAGCTTCACTCCGTACAGACGGAGTGAAGCTGCAGCATCAGTGCTGAACTTAGTTCAGTTTAACATGAATCGGACAAAAACAGAACAGAAACACAGAAGCAGATAATTGAAATAAATGCTGAATATCTGCCCTGTAAACTAGTCGCACTGATTATTGGTCTATATTATTGTTTTTTTTAATGAATCTGAAATTAAAACCTTTTCTACCTTCCCCTCTCTCTCCCTCTTCTTTCTTCGAATATCTCTCACTTATCATCATTTAATTTAATTTTGCGTTCTTCCTCTTTGCTGCGTTCTCTCGCCAGCACACGTTTTATAATCTGAACGTCCGTTTTAACCAGATTCACGTCCGTGCAGCTTTTGTTTAAGTTTCCACTCTGTGTGTGCGGAGAGAGATTTCTATCAGCTGTTAGAGGCCTCAAACTCCACTGATTGTAAAGTGTGTGTGTGTGTGTGTGTGTGTGTGTGTGTGTGTGATGGCTATCAGCGGTCAGGACCTCAAACCTCCCCAGATTTCCCCGTCGGCCACCGCGCTGCGTTTATCTCCCGCCTTCATCTCTCTCTTCATATTGCTCGCCGTGTTTCTCGTTATCTCATCGCCGACGCTCCTGCATGGATTTTATTTTTATTTTTTTTAAATATTCCTCCTCTCAGTTTGGCCTCTGTGGATGGATGAGCTGATCGTGTAAACAGATACTCTGATATCTGGACAGAAGAGAAAAATTAAGCCCAGAGTTTTATTCTGAAATATAAATGGACTTTCTGTTTAAACAGAACGAGGCCGGAGTGAAAGTAAGAAACGCTTCAGTCTCTGAGGATTGTAAAGTCTCGACAGTGTTTCAGGAGACGTTCAGTTTGATGCTCTGAAATATTATAATTTGTGTTTTGTGTGAGTGATTCAGCTTCTTTCAGGGCGTCGAACAGCTGACAGGAAATCAGCAGCGCTGTTGTCTAGAGGTAGATTACTGGCTGTTTGACTGAACACTGACAAAATAATAATCATAAAAACAGATGATTTTTCCCTCTTTACCCTGTTAAGAGTGTGGATGTTTGTTGTCCGACTATATATATCGATATAAATATATATCATATAATAGTTGAATATTAGTAAAGATTTCCACATTTTCCCAACAAAACTGAAATAGAAGATGAGGGTGAGTTTGTTCCGACAGCCTTTCTTCTTATGTTTCTACGTTGTAAACAGTAAAAACACATGTGATGATGTCATATTTAGATGTTTGTCTACTGGAGAGACAAACAGTGAAGCTAACAGCTAACAGCAGGTGTAGACGGTCTCACCTGAGATCTCCAGCTCCCTGGTGATCTCACCATATCGAGGTGTTTGTAGTAAAACGAGACAGAACTGAATGAATAACTCAAGTTAGTGTTTCTACAAACTACAGATACGTCTGAGGTTGACATTTGTACCAAACGTGACACATCACGTTCACATTGTATGTTGATTAGCTGACTGTCACATCAGGAGGTGGAGGTGACGGTGGATATCTTTAAAGACACCTGGAGACAAAACCAGGTTTTCCAGCTGTGTTTGTGTCGACTCAAACACGTATTTAAAACCAAACCCTGATGTCTTCTCACCTTCACCAAGTGGGTTTTGTGTCTAAATCGAACCAGAGCAGCAGCTCAGAGTCGTGACGAGAGAGAAAATTCAACCTGAACTTGAACTCATCTGAGGTTTTGCAGAGACGTACTTGGCTAACATTCTCAGTTGATTCTGGGTTGCTGACACACGTTCAGTCTGAGCGACGGGGATGAAAGTAGACAAACAGTTTGGACACTAGCTGCTGATGTTCCTGATCTGTCTCGAGGAACGTCGATGGCTTGAATCATCAGCTGAGGAGCTGCTGATCAAACCTCACTGTGCTGACTGTGTCGCTGTCAACAGAGCGGCTGAGAGCTGAAATCAAATCGTGGAGAACGAGGGTGAAGCGGCGTCTGTGTTACTGAACGATAGTGAGCTTTGTGTTTCAGACTGGATGATGACGTGGTGGAGACGAGTGAAGGCGTGTAAACGAAGGCGTGTAAACGAAGGCGTGTAAACGAAGGCGTGACGGACGCCGAGAACCAGGAGCAGAACGTGTCTGAACAGAAAAATAAAAACAAGCTCCACCAAATTAGATAAATCTCAGTATGTGTGTGTGAGCAGCTCAGACGTGTAAATCCCGTCCTGTCACATGACCGACGGCCAGTTTGACCCGGGCGTTAAACCCTCGACCTTCCCAGCATGCTCTCTGCCCACACACACACACACACACACACCTGGAACAGTCTCACACACATAAAGACACACACATATCTTTTCCTTTCAGCTGACAAGCTCTTTAAAAAGCCATCGACCCACCTCGCTGAACTTTACGACATGATACGCACATGCAGGCGCACACACACACACACACACACACACACACACACACACACCTCGTCTGCCGTGACAAGCTCTTTAAAACACCATCAAGTCACCCGGCTGAACTTTACGACACGGTTTCATTTCATGTTTATAAGACCCAAACACCGACACACACACACACACACACACACACACACACACACACACACAACAAGTGTTGCATTTACCTACTCAGCCGGTACATGATAAATATGTCTGTTTGAGTCAAGGTCAAACACACCTCCCTGTCCACTTACACACACACACACACACACACACACACACACACACACACACACACACACACTCCACACACACACACACACACAGACAGACATGAAGACATATTTGTCGTCCATCAACATAATGCTTCCCAAGTTTGCGGAACAAATAAATCCCGTCTGCCCGTCGTCTTCCAGCAGCACACACACACACACACACACACACACACACACACACACACACACACACACACACACACACACGAGTAAATATCTAACGTCAAAAATCTTCAGCTGCCTTATTTTCTGTGTTATGAATATATCAAAATTTCACATCCAAACGTTCCTCCTGGCTGATGAGGGCTGGAATCATGAATGTCAGAAACCAGAAGCTGAAATTGTTTTGTTTGAAAAGAAAGATTCTGATTTAACTGAATCGTACAGAAGTGGACCTGCTCCAGGCGGTCGGCTGTTGTTGACACAATCCTGTTCAAATCGGTCTGAAATGTGAATAATAATAGAGAGCATTCACTCCTTCAGCAGACAAAAATGAATTCATACGTGAAGTTCCATGTGGTAGAGAACAGGTGGTGATGCAGTAAAGTGACAGCAGACGGGTGGAGAAGCGTTGACTTCATCAGGCGTCATCGTTCACCGACTTGTGCAGATTTCAGGGATCTAAATTGGCTGTTGTTGGCTGTAGGACGGGCCTATGAGCTCATATCTGCATCTTCAGTCGCAGTTTTTTTGCCGTTGATGGATGGAATATTGTGTTTTGGTCTGAATGTTACTGAAATGGATCTAGTGGAGATTTGGGAGAAAGAGAAGACGGTCAGGAGACTTTATTAGTGAGATGGTAAAACTTTGTACTCGTTTGTTTGTGTTGATGTGGTTTTATCTCAAAGTGGTTTGCATGAATAGAAACATGAGAATCTAAGTTTGTTCCTCTCCTTGTTTCCTCTCCTCTCGTCTTGTTTCCTCTCCTCGTTTCCTCTCCTCTCCTCTCCTTGTCTCTCCTCTCCTTGTCTCCTCTCCTCTCCTCGTCTCCTCTCCATGTCTCCTCTCCTTGTTCTCTTCCTCCTCTCCTTTCCTCGTCTCCGCTCTCTCCTCTCCTTGTCTCCTCTCCATGTCTCCTCTCCTACTGTCTCCTCTCCTTGTCTCCTCTCCTCTCCTTGTCTCCTCTCCTCTCCTCTCCTCTCCTCTCCTCCTCTCTCCTCTCCTTGTCTCCTCTCCTCCTCTCGTCCTTGTTTCCTCTCCTCTTTTTGTCTCCTCTCCTCATTTCCTCCCTCCTCTCCTCTCCTCGTTTCCTCACCTTGCCTCCTCTCCTTGTCTCCTCCCCTCTCTCTCCTCTCCTCTCTCTCTCCTCTCCTTGCCTCCTCTCCCTTTCTCCTCTCCCTCTCTCCTCTCCTTGTCTCCTCTCCTTGTCTTCTCTCCTCTCTCTCCTCTCTCCTCTCCTTGTCTCCTCCCCTTGTCTCCTCTCCTGTCTCCTCTCCTTGTCTCCTCTCGTCTCTCCTCTCCTTGTCTCCTCTCCTATCTCCTCTCCTTGTCTCCTCTCCTGTCTCCTCTCCTTGTCTCCTCT
The DNA here is from genome assembly GCA_039737535.1 of Lagodon rhomboides. Taxonomy (NCBI): domain Eukaryota; kingdom Metazoa; phylum Chordata; class Actinopteri; order Spariformes; family Sparidae; genus Lagodon; species Lagodon rhomboides. Next base: position 27,133,675 of record CM077801.1, read on the forward strand.
CGTCTCTCCTCTCTCCTCGTCTCCTCTCCTTGTCTCCTCCCCTTGTCTCCTCTCCTCTCTCCTCTCCTCTCCTCTCCTCCTCTCCTCTCCTGTCTCCTCTCCTTGTCTCCTCTCCTCTCCTCTCCTTGTCTCCTTGTCTCCTCTCCTCTCCTCTCCTCTCCTCTCCTTGTCTCCTCTCCTTGTCTCCTCCCTCTCTCTCTCCTCTCCTCTCCTCTCCTCCTCTCCTGTCTCCTCTCCTTGTCTCCTCCCCTCTCTCTCCTCTCCTTGTCTCCTCTCCTCTCTCCTCTCCTCTCCTTGTCTCCTCTCCTCCTCTCCTCCTCTCCCTCTCCTTGTCTCCTCTCTCTCCTCTCCTCTCTCCTCTCCTCCTCTCCTCTCCTTGTCTCCTCTCCTCGTCTCCTCCCCTCTCTCTCCTCTCTTTACCGTTTGTTCTCCCTGATAAATAAATGACACGCAGTATGAAAATGATATTCTTCGCCGGCTGACAGCCATTTTTCATCTGTAGCCCTAAACAACTCCTCCTCCTCTAAAGTGTTTGTCCGCTATCCCTCCATCTCATCCCTCTCCTTCTCTTTACTCCCCCTCTCTCTCTCTCTCCCCCCTTTTATCCCTGCAACACTTTTTCCCTCTTTCTTTTTTTTCCTCCTGCACAAATTAATCACCTGTCTTTATGTGTGTGTGTGTGTGTGTGTGTGTGTGTGTGTGTGTGTGTGTGTGTGTGCGGCCGGCAGGAAGCCCACAGAGGTTTTAAGCAGCTGATTTATTGCCGAGTTAATTCATAACGGCGTCCGATGATGATGAGAGGCCGCGGGAAAGTATGGTCGTCACTGTTGTTGTTGAAGGGTGAAAGAGAGAGAGAGCGAGGGAGAACAAACAGAGCCGCTCTTTGATACGAAGTAATAGAGTGGAAAGTGATGGAGAGGATGGAGGGAAAGAGGAAGTAATGAAATAAAGAGACGGAGAGGCGGACTGTCAGGTACTTAGTTTAAACACGAGGCGATGCAGTCGCAGGAGGAAGGTGACGTCTGTCTCACCGCGTCGTCCAACTTCTGCCTCCGTTCGTGAGTGAAACAGGAACTCAGGTGATGTCATCTGTGAATTATCATCTTCTGTTGTGCCAGAAGAAGTCTGATCCATCTTTAACCCGTCCTTGGAGCTCAACATGCAAACAGGAAAAATGCTCTCGAAGCTTCTGTTGTCTCAGAATCTGAGTGTTCGATGTGATGACGAGCGAGAACTCGATCTCCTCTGTGACGTTGAATTAATCTCAAAACCTGAATGCGTAAAAGCCGGATGCATTTCTGCTCCACGTGGACAAACGTGGCCCCACGAGATCTTAAGAGACTCGTACTGCTAACAAACAGGAAGTTTAATGAAAGAATGAAAGCTTCAAGTGTTTCTGGGTTTTTCTCCCTGAAGCTTCGGCTGCTGATGAAAGATATTCAAGGCAAAGCCACCATCAACCCGATCGTCCAGACATAACGTGAATGTGATACGACACCTGTAAAACATTCCCCTCTCCTCTCCTCGTCTCCTCTCCGTGTTTCCTCTCCTCGTCTCTTATCCTCTCCTCCTCTCCTCTCCTCATCTCCTCTCCTCTCCTCCTTTCCTCTCCTCGTCTCCTCTCCTCTCCTCCTCTCCTCTCCTCCTTTCCTCTCCTCGTCTCCTCTCCTCTCCTCCTCTCTCCTCTCCTTGTCTCCTCGTCTCGTCTCCTCTCCTCCTCTCTCCTCTCCTTGTCTCCTCTCCTCCTCGTCTCCTCTCCTCTCCTCCTCTCCTCTCCTCCTTTCCTCTCCTCGTCTCCTCTCCTCTCCTCCTCTCTCCTCTCCTTGTCTCCTCTCCTCTCCTCCTCTCTCCTCTCCTTGTCTCCTCGTCTCCTCTCCTCTCCTCCTCTCTCCTCTCCTTGTCTCCTCTCCTCTCCTCCTCCTCTCCTTGTCTCCTCTCCTCTCCTCCTCTCTCCTCCTTGTCTCCTCTCCTCTCCTCTCCTTGTCTCCTCTCCTCTCCTCTCCTCGTCTCCTCTCCTCCTCTCTCCTCTCCTTGTCTCCTCTCCTCTCCTCCTCGTCTCCTCTCCTCTCCTCCTCTCTCCTCTCCTTGTCTCCTCTCCTCTCCTCCTCGTCTCCTTGTCTCCTCTCCTCTCTCCTCTCCTTGTCTCCTCTCCTCTCCTCCTTGTCTCCTCTCCTCTCCTTGTCTCCTCTACCCTCCTCTCCTCTCCTTGTTTCCTCTCCTTGTCTCCTCTCCCTGTCTCCTCTCCTCTCCTTGTCTCCTCTCCTTTCCTCATTTCCTCTCCTTGTCTCCTCTCCCCTCCTCTCCTCTCCTCTCCTTGTTTCCTCTCCTTGTCTCCTCTCCTTTCCTCGTTTCCTCTCCTTGTCTCCTCCCCTCTCTCTCCTCCCCTCTCCTTCTCTCCTCTCCTTCTCTCCTCTCCTCTCCCTGTCTCCTCTCCTTCTCTCCTCTCCTCTCTCCTCTCCTGATGAATGATATTCAGGGCAGTCTGAAGATAACATACGAATCTCCTGAGAAACCCTTTCAGGAGGACTGAACCTCAGGAAGAACAGATGTCGATGTACAGAAATATATTTGAATATGAGTAATACAGAACGAGGTCTATTCAGCAGCTGCTCTGATCTTCACTGGCAGACTTTCACTTTCACTAACGTTGTCATTCAGTTGTCCTGATTGCACGTGTGCAGGAGTGTATCTGTTCTGATCGGGTCGACCCCTCGGTCTGGTGCGTATCCGTCGATCAGCTGTGCAAGAGTTTTGCAAAACTCAAAAAAGTGTGACTGAACTATAGCCCCGTTTACAGGAAGGGAAAACGCAGATATTTCCAGGCGGTTTGGCCTCTCATTTACACGAAAACCCTGTTTTTATCACAGAAAACGATTATTTCTAAAAACTCCGGTTATGTGTTGTCGTGTCAGCTGGGAGAAACGGGGTTTTAGCTTCTCACGCTCATTAGGCTATGCGCCAGAAAATGCTTAACGTCATGTGAGCTTTGTTTTGAAAGGAACAGGAAGTCGCTCGTGTTGTTCGTTGTTGTTGATTCTGAGGATTCTGATTGGCTCGCAGGGCTTTATCCTTCTCCCTACACTGCCGCCCAGAGGTTTGGCAGAGTTAGAATGGCGCTCGACGGCGTATTTATGCGGGTTGATGGAAATGACAACTTTTTTGAAAACGATGTTGTGTGCACGATGTTATTTTTGAAAACGGAGGGGAGGAAATATTTGTTTCTCTAAATACCCTGCTATGTATAAACGTGGACTATGTTGGTCGTCCTTCTGAGGAGGGTTAACGTGCAGGTTTTGCAGAAACTTGGACAGAGCGACTGACACGGTGTTGTCGCACAGCTGATTGGGTTGTCATGGTAACAGATGCTACAAGGAAAAGGAAGAAGTTTTTTAAAAGGAGGTTTGATTTTCCAGAGTTTCAAGAGCTTGAACACAAACAGGGATTGAAAGTCAGGACGTTTTGTTTTTTCGTTTCATTTATACTTTATTTTTTGTCTCCCATGCTCCCCAGACTTTTTAACTAGAGGTGTTGGTGTGTTATGATCTGTCTTTGATTTTACTTAAAGTTTCTTGCTGCACTGACACATGAGGTCCAACAGAACGTCCACTATAAATCACATTCTGCTCATCGTGTCCGTCACCGTCGGTCTCACGCTGTGTTGTTTCTCCTCCGTCCGTCCGTCCAGGCTGCAGGCTCTGAGGAAGGAGAAGTCGCGGGACGCGGCGCGGTCGCGGCGGGGGAAGGAGAACTTTGAGTTTTACGAGCTGGCCAAGATGCTGCCGCTGCCGGGCGCCATCACCAGCCAGCTGGACAAGGCCTCCATCATCCGGCTCACCATCAGCTACCTGAAGATGAGGGACTTCGCCAACCAGGGCGACCCGCCGTGGAACCTGCGCATGGAGGGACCGCCGCCCAACACCTCCGTCAAAGGTAGGATGGAGGGCGGGGCTTGTTGTTAGAAAGGAAAGAGACAGAGAGACTTTTTTAAGGAACCAGAGAGCGAAGATTCGTTTCAGATTAACACATCTTTCTTCTGCTGAACAAGAAAAGTCCTGAAATTATTTTGTTTCTGATCATTTGTGACGAGACGCCTTCAGCTTTGGTGGTTAAAGTACTTTATCTTGTCTCTTCTTGGTTTGTTTTTTTGATCGTCTTTGGTTTTTCCCTCGTTATCTAAAACAAGAAGGTTACCATCAGGAACCTGCTGAGCTTCTTCTCAGTTTATCCCAAACAGCTGCTGTTTTCTTTTCAATCAGCCGCGTGTGGAAGGAAAATAAATCAGATATTTTCCAGCTGATTGAATAAATGTTGGTTCTGCAAACCACAGATATGTTAAAATATCAGTTCTTTACTTTGCATTATGGTCTGGTCATGTTTGGGTTTTAAAACGTGGTTCTGTCACCACAAACTCCTGACGCCTCGTTGAATATATCCAGTAGCTTCATGCTAACAGATGCTAACAGCGTCTTGACGTCTCTGTGACAAACCACCATCAACCCAATCGTACAGACGTAACGTGAATGTGATACGACACCTGTGAAACATTCCTCTCCTCCCCTCGTTTCCTTTCCCTCCCCTCGTTTCCTCTCCTCTCCTTGTCTCCTCTCCTCGTCTCCTCTCCTCTCCCTCGTTTCCTCTCCTCTCCTCGTCTCCTTTCCTTTCCTCTCCTCTCCTCTCATCTCCTTGTTTCCTCTCCTCGTCTCCTCTCCTCTCCTCTCTCTCTCCTCTCCTCTCTCTCCTCTCGTCTCCTTGTCTCCTCTCCTCCTCTCCTCTCCTTGTCTCCTCTCCTCTCCTCTCCTTGTCTCCTCTCCTCTCCTTGTCTCCTCTCCTCTCTCTCTCCTCTCCTCTCCTCTCCTCCTCTCATCTCCTTGTCTCATCTCCTCTCTCTCCTCTCCTTGTCTCCTCTCCTTGTCTCCTCCTTCTCTCCTCTCCTCTCCTTGTCTCCTCTCCTCTGTCTCCTCTCCTCTCCTCTCCTTGCCTCCTCTCCATGTCTCCTCTCCTCCTCTCATCTCCTTGTTTCCTCTCCTCCTCCTCGTTTCCTTTCCTCTCCTCATCTCCTCTCTTCTCCTCGTTTCTTCTCCTCCTCTCCTCTCCTCTCTCTCTCTTCTCCTCTCATCTCCTTGTTTCCTCTCGTTGTCTCCTCTCCTCTCCTCGTCTCCTCTCCTCCTCTCCTCTCCTCTCCTCGTCTCCTCCCTCTCTCTCTCTCCTCGTCTCCTCTCCTCTCTCTCTCCTCTCCTCCTCTCCTCTCCTCGTCTCCTCTCCTCGTCTCCTCCTCTCCTCTCTCCTCTCCTCGTCTCCTCTCCTCCTCTCCTCCCCTCTCTCTCCTCTCCTCCTCTCCTCTCCTGTCTCCTCTCCTTGCCTCCTCCCCCCTCTCTCCTCTCTTTACCGTTTGTTCTCCCTGATAAATAAATGACACGCAGTATGAAAATGATATTCTTCGCCGGCTGACAGCCATTTTTCATCTGTAGCCCTAAACAACTCCTCCTCCTCTAAAGTGTTTGTCCGCTATCCCTCCATCTCATCCCTCTCCTTCTCTTTACTCCCCTCTCCCTCTGTGAAACATACAAAATCAAACATGTCGGTGGTTTGCAGAGACGTTAAACTTTTCACTGTGGCGACTTTAAATCAGCTCCAGTTAACATTATTGTGTTATCAGGTTATTTTGCTCTCCGGCCGACAGAAGCTCGACCTTCATCCTGTTTTCAGTCCTGACGGTCGCTCTGAATGTGAAACTGAAGCTTCAGCCTCTGATTCAGCTTCAGTTTGTCTCCTCAAACAAACCTTTTTGTTTTAATGAAGCTGAACATAAAAAAGGCCGGGTCGGGCGGACGGATGGCGAGCAGCGCCGCGGCGACTGCCTGCCCCTTTAAACTGCTATCACACAACATGGAAACGCACACACACACACACACACACACACACACACACTCACACAGGCTGCTAGCTTGTGCGCTAAGTGATTTTCTGTGAAGGGAACATTAAGCTTTGATGAATTTCTGCCTGGAGTACCAGAGTATACACAGCACTTGTGAATCTAAGTGGAATTTGCCTTTGAAATGGGCCCTTTGTGCGACGCACTTAGAGGAGAAGAGGAGCGCTCGCTTTTAAAAAGGGACGTTTGGGCTTGTAGGAATGACCCAAAGATGAAAGCAAATTGCCTGAAATTTCTGGTGGCGTGTGTGTTTAAGTGTGTGTGTGTGTGTGTGTGTGTGTGTCCGTAAGAAGTAGACCCGGGATATTTACCGACATGCGGAGCTGTGATGTGCACGAGGACGCGACTGTAGTTCAGAACGAGTGGGTAAAAGTCAGTGTGTGTGTGTGTGTGTGTGTTAGTGTGTGTGTGCACATACCGTCGCCACACAACAGCAGATGGCTTCATTGTCGTCGGCGCTTTGAAGAGGCACATGCATTTTAATGAACAGCGCAGGAATGTATACAGCAAATTAGCGAGTGTGTGTGTGTGTGTGTGTGAGGGGTGGATTGTTTCAGAGCTGCCGACGCGTTGTGTGTGTCACAGTCCTACAGCGAGACCAAACCAGAGCTAAAAAACAGATTTGTTTAAGAATTAAATTAATATGAGTCGATTGGAAGCTGTTATATTTATTTTCATTTTTACTGGAAATGAATATCGGCTTCAAATATCAGTTTTCAGCCTCCTCCAGTCATGAACAACGACATCGGTCGACCCCGAGTTCCTGATCACAAGTTCTTTTATAAACTTTAATGAATAAACTTCCTTCGTAACAACCCTCACAATATGCCGAATTTCCAAGAAGAGCCAGATAATTAAGAATTTGTCATCGACAGCGTTTCACAAAGTTCATAAAGGCTCTCGTAACTCAACAACTCACTAAATTGAGTGTTTTTATAATGGAGCCTGGGGACACTGAGGCTGAAACGTCCTCCGACTGAAGGTCTGAAACACAGGAAGGTCCTCGCCGACACACACACACACACACACACACACACACACACACACACACACACACACACACACACACACAGAGCAAGGTGAGGCCGGTCTCACCTTGTATATGAATAACACACACACACACACACACACACACACACACACACAGGAAATGCAATTTAATCAGATTGTCCCCTCACACGCATGAAAACATGTACAGAACATAATACACTCTCACTGTACATGGTCGTGTGTGTGTGTGTGTGTGTGTGTGTGTGTGTGTGTGTGTGTGTGTGTGTGTGTTCAGTACAGCAGAGAGTTATTGATTTTGGCCTGTGTGTAGCTGCTCTGCATCTGTTCAGGTAATGAAGATGGCTGTGTGTGTGTGTGTGTGTGTGTGTGTGTGTGTGTGTTGTTTGACACACTGAGACTCTTCTTCTTCTTCTTTTATTTATTTTAAGGACACGTTAAAGTTTCTCTTATTGACAAAATGTCAGAAATGATTTTGGAACAGTAATTTATTCATGGTAACATCTTTACTGCAGCTCGACTTTTAAACAGATAACTGAAAAGATTATTCAAATATCAAAAGTGCTCGATCACATTATCAACATGAATATAGATTAAAAGTATCTTTATTTCTATCACACAGAACTTCCTCCTTTCCCTCTTCTCCTCAGCAGCTTCTCCTCCTCCTCTCCATCTTCTTCCTTCTTCTTCATCCTCCCCTCATCTTTGGATGTCCTTCCCTTTTCTCCTCTCCATTTCCCTCCTCTTTACTTCTTCCTCCTCCCCTCATCCTCTTACATCCTCTTTTCCAATAGTCATCTCACTCTCCTCTTCCTCCTTCTTCTCTTCTCTTCTTCCATCTTCCTCCCGTCCTTCCTCCTCTGGCTCCTCTTCAGCTTCCCATCTCTTTCCTCTTCCCCCTCCACCAGTCCTCTTCCTCTATGCTTCATCCTCATGATCTGAATATCCTCCTTTCCCTTTTCTCCTCAGTGTCCTCCTCCTCCTCTCCATCTTCTTCCTTCTTCATCCTCCTCTACCTCTTTGGATGTCCTCTCCTCATCTTCTCCTCTCCATTTCCCTCCTCTTTCCTTCTCCTTCCTCCTCCTCTCATCCTCTTACATCCTCTTTTCCAATAGTCATCTCACTCTCCTCTTCCTCCTTCTTCTCTTCTTCCATCTTCCTCCCATCCTTCCTCCTCTGGCTCCTCTTCAGCTTCCCGTCTCTTTTCTCTTCCTCCTAACCCTCCACCAGTCCTCTTCCTCTATTCTTCATCCTCTCCTCATGATCTGAATATCCTCCTTTCCTTTTCTCCTCAGTGTCCTCCTCCTCCTCTCCATCTTCTTCCTTCTTCTTCTTCCTCACCTCCTCTTTCCTCCTTCCTGTCTTTCTCTTCATCCTCCCCTCATCTTTGGATGTCCTTCCCTTTTCTCCTCTCCATTTCCCTCCTCTTTCCTTCTTCCTCCTCCTCTCATCCTCTTACATCCTCTTTTCCAATAGTCATCTCACTCTCCTCTTCCTCCTTCTTCTCTTCTCTTCTTCCCCCTTCCTCCCGTCCTTCCTCCTCTGGCTCCTCTTCAGCTTCCCGTCTCTTCTCTTCCTCTTCCTCTATGCTTCATCCTCTCCTCATGATCTGAATATCCTCCTTTCCCTCTTCTCCTCAGTGTCTTGTCCTCCTCCTCCTCTCCATCTTCTTCCTTCTTCTTCTTCCTCTTCATCCTCCCCTCATCTTTGGATGTCCTTCCCTTTTCTCCTCTCCATTTCCCTCCTCTTTCCTTCTTCCTCCTCCACCCTTCCTCCACCCTTCCTCCTCCTCCTCCTCCTCCTCCTCCTCCTCCTCCTCCTCCACCTCTCCTCCTCCTCCTCCTCCTCCTCCTCCTCCTCCTCCACCTCTCCTCCTCCTCCTCCTCCTCCTCCTCCCCCTCCTCCCCCCTCCTCCTCCTCCTCCTCCTCCTCCTCCACCCCTCCTCCTCCTCCTCCTCCTCCTCCTCCTCCTCCACCCTTCCTTCCTCCTCCTCCTCCTCTACCCTTCCTCCTCCTCCTCCTCCTCCTCCTCCTCCCTTCCTCTTCGAATCCTCCTCCTCCTCCTCCTCCTCCTCCTCCTCCTCCTCCTCCTCCCCGTTGACCTTTGCAGTAATTGACCCATCAGTTGCTCTTCTACAGTTTAGTGTTGGAGGTTTTGACTTCCTGTCAGAGAGCCTCCACATCTGCTGCAGGACGCCACGCAAACAACCGTGACCTTTGGAGCATCCTGACATCCAGCCTGAGTGTGTGTGTTGGTGTGTGTGTGTGTGTGTGTGTGTGTGTTGGTATGTGTGTGTGTGTGTGTGTGTGTGTGTGTGTGTGTGTGTGTGTGTGTGTGTTTAAACGACTGACCGCTCACCATTTCAGTGTGCGACTGAATGCTGGTCGAAGTGTTTATGTGTGAATTTACGGCTGTGTGTGTGGTTGCACATGTGCATACAGTGTGTGTGTGTGTGTGTGTGTGTCTGTCTGACAGTCTGTTGCGTCTGAGTGTGTGTATTTGTGTGTGTGTGTGTGTGTGTGTGTGTGACCCCCTCCGACACCTGGCTATTCATTATGCATGCAGAGAGCAGCAGACACCAAAATGCCACACTTCATGAGCCAGTCTACAATCAAGACACACACACACACACACACACACGCTCACTGTACTCCACACACAAGTAAACATCTTCACGCACACACACACTCTCCTATAAACAAACACACACACACACATACTTTACTCCCACAAATACACACGTGTTCATATTAAGAACACACACGTTCACCTGCATAAATTCAAAACTGGGCACACACACACACACACACACACACACACACACGCCATTCATATCTGTGCTGCTTTACATTCTGTATAAATATATTCTCTCTCTCAGTTATTAAAATATAAATTATGGCATTTTTTATAAGACCCACAAACCTATTTATGGCTCGTGTGTGTGTGTGTGTGTGTGTGTGTGGTTTAAATGTGAAAATATGTCTTGTGTGTGTCTAAAATAACAGCGTATGATGAGTGTTGTCAGTCGAGGGTTTAATTATTTAGATTAGAGTCAATTTTTAAGATCAGACGAACCAGATTTAAATCATAATGTTCGACTAACAAACTCTTTCACTTCAGTGTTGAGGCTTAAAACGTGGAGGTCACTTTCAAAATAAAAGCACACGCATATAAAATACACTCTGAAACTGTGTCGTCTGGAAGTGAAGCTCTCACAATCTTTATTAGCTGCCACATTTTTGTAAAATGTCACGTATGGAATTGGGTTTTTTTTCAATAGCTGCTCCGACCCGGTCCGTCTGTGGTCCTTCCTGCCCCGTCAGATCGCTGCATCCAAGATGGCCGACCACCACATAACCACATTAAGCGTTAGTGGATAACGATCGTCTCCTGTCGAATCATCATCTCGTCTCCATCAGGTCTGAACCTGAGCGCGAGTCAGACGCCACGTCGTGAAACATCGTCGACGCTTCGCACCGACGTCAGCCGACTGAAAAGTGTGTGTTTCGTGTGTATGTGTGGATTTAAATGTGAAAATATGTCTTGTGTGTGTCTAAAATAGCAGTGTATGATGAGTGTTGGCGGTCGAGGGTTTAATTATTTAGATTAGAGTCAATTTTTAAGATCAGACGAACCAGATTTAAATCATAATGTTCGACTAACAAACTCTTTCACTTCAGAGTTGAGGCTTAAAACGTGGAGGTCACTTTCAAAATAAAAGCACCCGCATATAAAATACACTCTGAAACTGTGTTGTTTGGAAGTTAAGCTCCAACAATCTTTATTAGCTGCCACATTTCTGTAATGTCCGAACCTGAGCGCGAGTCAGACGCCACGTCGTGAAGCATTGTCAACACTTCGTACCGACGTCAGCCAACTGAAAAGTGTGTGTGTGTGTTTAAATGTGAAAATATGTCTTGTGTGTGTCTAAAATAGCAGCGTATGATGAGTGTTGTCGGTCGAACGGTTTAATTATTTAGATTAGAGTCAATTTTTAAGATCAGACGAACCAGATATAAATCATAATGTTCGACTAACAGCTGTAACAAACTCTTGAGGCTTAAAACGTGGAGGTAACTTTCAAAATAAAAGCACACGCATAAAATATACTCTGAAACCATCATCCTCCATCATCTCGTCTCCATCAGGTCTGAACCTGAGCGCGAGTCAGACGCCACGTCGTGAAACTTTGCACCGACGTCAGCCGACTGAAAAGTGTGTTGTGTGTGTGTATGTGTGGATTTAAATGTGAAAATATGTCTTGTGTGTGTCTAAAATAGCAGCGTATGATGAGTGTTGTCAGTCGAGGGTTTAATTATTTAGATTAGAGTCAATTTTTAAGATCAGACGAACCAGATTTAAATCAGATTTAAATCATATTTTGATCATAATGTTCGACTAACAGCAGCAACAAACTGTTTTACTTCAGTGCTGAGGGTTAAAATGTGGCGTAACTTTCAAAATAAAAGCACACGCATATAAAATACACTCTGAAACTGTGTCGTTTGGAAGTGAAGCTCTCACAATCTTTATTAGCTGCCACATTTTTGTAAAATGTCACTTATGGAATTGGGTTTTTTTTCATTAGCTGCTCCGACCCGGTCCGTCTGTGGTCCTTCCTGCCCCGTCAGATCGCTGCATCCAATATGGCCGACCACCACATCACCGTTAAGCGTTAGCGGATAACGATCGTCTCCTGTCGAATCATCGTCTCGTCTCCATCAGGTCTGAAACTGAGCGCGAGTCAGACGCCACGTCGTGAAACATCGTCGACGCTTTCGCACCGACGTCAGCCGACTGAAAAATGTGTGTTTCGTGTGTGTGTGTGTTTAAATGTGAAAATATGTCTTGTGTGTGTCTAAAATAGCAGCGTATGATGAGTGTTGTCAGTCGAGGGTGTGCAGGTTTAATTATTTAGATTAGAGTCAGTTTTTAAGATCAGACGAACCAGATTTAAACAGATTTTAATCAGATTTGAATCATAATGTTCGACTAACAAACTCTTTTACTTCAGTGCTGAGGCTTAAAATGTGGAGGTCACTTTCAAAATAAAAGCACATGCATATAAAATACACTCTGAAACTGTGTCGTTTGGAAGTTAAGCTCGCTTGTGATGACATTTTTTGTAAACTTAGATTTGGAATAAATTCTTTGAAACCAGTAAAACATTAGAATTTTTTTTTTAGTAGCTGCTCCGACCCGGTCCGTCTGTGGTCCTTCCTGCCCCGTCAGATCGCTGCATCCAAGATGGCCGACCACCACATAACCACGTTAAGCGTTAGTGGATAACGATCGTCTCCTGTCGAATCATCATCTCGTCTCCATCAGGTCTGAACCTGAGCGCGAGTCAGACGCCACGTCGTGAAACATCGTCGACACTTCGCACCGACGTCAGCCGACTGAAAAGTGTGTGTTTCGTGTGTGTGTGCGTCCACTTAGCATTACACACAGCCAGACTGCCGCTTTCTACAGAATCAACCTCCTGCTTAGCGAGACTGTGAGAGAGAGAGAGAGAGAGAGAGAGAGAGAGAGGAGCATCAGAGGAGGGAGGCTGAGTAGAAAAATGAGAGGGATAAAGACGAGACGAGGGAGAAAGAGAGAAAAATAAACGAGACAGTCAATTAGAGAGACAGAGGCTATCAGAGAGCGGAGAGAGGGAGGCAGAGCGCCGGAGAGGCCGAGCAGCGGGAGTCTCGTCTCGTTATGATCCATCTCGTCTCTTTGTACCAGCTGACGGTTTTATGATGCGGCCTGCTGGCTGGGCTAATGGCTTCCTCCATTATACTGAGGGAACACAGTGACCCCGACACCCGGATAAACACAGCGCTCACATCCAGACCCCTCCCCCAGCCGCCGCCGCCGCCGCCGCCGCCTCCTCCGGCCTGCAGTCCGGCGCTGATTCACAGCTCAGAGCCGGACTCGTTTTTATCAAAGGAGGGTGAAGAGAGGAGCACGAGGCCAGAACCACCAGAACAAAACCCACGTGGCCACAAACTCACATACAGATATTTTATTACGATTACTTAAATTTGTCTTTTAAAGCTGAGTGAAAAAGAAAAGAGTTCAGATGTTTAGGGACGTATTTTTGTTTGATATGATGAACATTTATTATATAGAGATATGTCAACGTTTGACACCTCGGCTCGGCTCTGATCCAAACAAAAATGCTAAATTCTGCCCCGTGAAGTGATCATTTAATCGTGCGCCTCTTCAGATGTTTCTGGACTGAATGGCTCAAATTATGAACATTTCCTGTTATTCCACTGGTCAGAAATCCGACTTAAACCCGCTCAGATCGTGGGAAGGTGTCAACTCAGTTGACTCTGCAGTGGACCTGGGTTTTTATTCTAAGGACACGTTAAAGTTTCTCTTATTGACAAAATGTCAGAAGTTATTTTGGAACACTAATTTATTCATGGTAACATCTTTACTGCGCTCGACTTTTAAACAGATAACTGAAAAGATTATTCAAATATCAAAAGTGCTCGATCACATTATCAACATGAATATAAATTAAAAGTCTTTATTTCTATCACACAGAACTTCCTCCTTTCCTTCTTCTTCCTTCTTCTTCCTCGCCTCCTCTTTCCTCCTTCCTGTCTTTCTCTTCATCCTCCCCTTATCTTTGGATTTCCTTCCCTTTTCTCCTCTCCATTTCCCTCCTCTTTCCTTCTTCCTCCTCCTCTCATCCTCTTACATCCTCTTTTCCAATAGTCATCTCACTCTCCTCTTCCTTGTTCTGGTGGTTCCGGCCTCTCGCTCCTCTCTTCACCCTCCTTTGATAAAAGCGAGTCCGGCTCTGAGCTGTGAATCAACATCGTGGAAACGTGTAAACTCGGTTGACTCGGCAGTGGACCTGGGTTTTTATCACCTCGGCTCGGCTCTGATCCAACTGAAGAACAAAAATGCTAAATTCTGCCCCGTGAAGTGATCATTTAATCGTGCGCCTCTTCAGATGTTTTTGGACTGAATGGCTCAAATTATGAACATTTCCTGTTTTTCCACTGGTCAGAAATCCGACTTAAACCCGCACAGATCGTGGGAACGTGTAAATTCAGTTGACTCTGCAGTGGACCCGGGTTTTTATCACCTCGGCTCGGTTCTGATCCAACTGAAGAACCAAGTGAACACGCTAAATTCTGCCCTGTGAAGTGATAATTTAATCGTGCGCCTCTTCAGATGTTTTTGGACTGAATGGCTCAAATTATGACAGTGCACATTAATCGTGCATGTAGACAGTTTAGCAGGAATAACAGGAGTAAAAGAAGACGGTTCTGATCGTCTCGGGTGTCGTCGGGAGGCGGAGTGAACCCGGCCGGTCGGTCCGTTTATCACCCGGCTGCCACGCGGTGACAAACGACCACTCACGCTCACATCCACACCTGAGATAAGTGGTCGCCGATAATGGATGGACGTGTTGTGCGGACGAACATCACTCAGACACGCGTGTCGCAGCCGTGCGGCGCTCGTGGCTCTGAATATTTCACACGACGTGACATCACGGTGCTTCAAAGTCGCGTCTGAACGAGCTTCTGGAGGTTGTGTGTGTTGATGCAGATTTGCGTTGACGGATCTGCAGCTTCCAGCCTGATGTTTCCATCTGTAAGCTAACCGCCCTGATCTCCCTCCAGCTGTTAAATTCAGGTTAGTCGTCATTTAACAGCGGGATCGTCTCCCCGCTGACGCCCGATAACAACAGCACGGCTGCAAACTAAAGCACAGTGGGGCTGAGCAGAAGCGTGCGAGCCGCGGCGCCGCTGTTCGGACGCCATCACGCTCACATCGGAGGATATAATTATTATTTCCTTCCCGCGGACCCCCCGTCCGGTTTGTAATCACTTCAGCCTTTTTACCCACAGATCTCATCTTTAAACCTATAAAAAGAGACGAGCCGCCGCTTCTCCACATAATAAACTTGTCAAACCGCTTCGTCTCCGTCGCTCGCGGGAACCCGCGGCGCCGCCGTCGGGCCCCCGGTTAAGCCCCGCTCGGCTCGCCGCCGCTCCGTCCGCCGGCTCCAACCGCTCGCGGTGCCTGCTCGCACTTAATAAACGCAGAGTAATTTGGCCAGCTGCGAGTGTGAGATGTTTTGATTCCCCAGTCGCAGTGTAAAGAAAAATGGAACGACAGAGGGAGAGGGAAACAGCAGTAATTATAAAACTAATTACCAAATGCTGATGATGCCCATAGGCTTTGCATAACTAAATTTAGACGAGGAAATTGCTTTCGGCTGCAGACGTGGCTGCCGGGCGTTTCGTTCATCTCCCTCCCTCCCTCGCTCTCGTCCTGCATGCTGTCACACACTCGCACACCAAAGAGGAAAAAATAATCACCATGGAAACAATTACTCCAACACCTTTCCTCTCTCCTCCTCTATCTTTTTTCTTTATTTTGTCGGCGAACACAAAACAGCTCCGGGACGTGTTGTTGTCCGACAGAAAGTATCGCGGCTTGTTTCTGTTGAAAGACGTGACAATTAACTCGAACACGCGGAGAGAAAGCGAAAGCTGCGTCTCTCTCGGCGGGTTTGCATATGAAATGACATGTTTTTGTCTCGCTGAGCGTCTACACGGATTCGTACACAGCTGACTTCTGATCGCAGAGACGCTGCCGGCCGTCTGATGTAGTTTCAGCCACACCACACTTTGATCAGTCCGGGTTTTCTTTATCAATTACAGCTTTCGTTATCTGCAACGATGATGCTCGAGGAAGTGTTCGGATCATCTTTTGACTCATGACTCGTCAGCTGGAAACATTCAAAGGTCCACTCTGTAAGAAAGTTCATTTTTGAGTCTAAACTCTCAAACACTTTGGGATGGTGACCACTCAGACCTTCAATCCCAAAGCTGAGAGTTCAGAATGAGACTCAAAACTCAACTTTCGCTGGGTCTTTGAAGACGTCGTAGAGAGTTGAAGGGTTTAAAGACAGTTCCAGGTGTTTTCCAGGAGAAGCTACAGGTGCTCGATGAGTTTCGGCTACACCACACTTTGATCAGTCCGGTTTTTTTTATCCATTACAGCTTTCATTATCTGCACGACGATGCGATCGAGGAAGTGTTCGGATCAGAGCTTTTCTAATCGGCCGACTTTTGACTCATGACCCGTCAGCTGGAAACATTCAAAGGTCCACTTGGTAAGAAAGTTCATTTTTGAGTCTAAACTCTCAAACACTTTAGGATGGTGACCGATCAGACCTTCGATCCCAAAGCTGAGAGTTCAGAATGAGACTCAAAACTCAACTTTCGCTGGGTCTTTGAAGACATCGTAGAGTGTTGAAGGGTTTAAATACAGTTCCAGGTGTTTTTCAGGAGAAGCTACGGGTGCTCGATGAGTTTCAGCCACACCACACTTTGATCAGTCCGGTTTTTCTTTATCAATTACAGCTTTCGTTATCTGCACGACGACGCGATCGAGGAAGTGTTCGGATCAGAGCTTTTCTAATCGGCCGACTTTTGACTCATGACTCGTCAGCTGGAAACATTCAAAGGTCCACTTGGTAAGAAAGTTCATTTTTGAGTCTCATTCCCAAACTCTCAAACACTTTGGGATGGTGACCGACCGGACCTTCAATCCCAAAGTTCAGAATGAGACTCAAAACTCAACTTTCGCTGGCTCTTTGAAGACTTACGGTTGATGGTCGTAGAGAGTTGAAGGGTTTAAAGACAGTTCCAGGTGTTTTCCAGGAGAAGCATTACTTGTCGGAGCCTTTAGGGGTCTGTAAGTAATCTAAAGGGTTTTGAGAAGATATCAAAGGTCTGGTGGTCTTTGAGGAGTTGCACTTGATAGATGCTTGCATGAATTTGCAGGAGCCTTCAGGGTTCTCTGAGTGATTTGAAGGGTTATGAGGACATTTCAGAGGATTTTCAAGGCGGCTCAAAGGGTCTTTTAAGCAACTGTGGCCTGTTGGCAAATATTAAAGGTGTATTCTCGAGAGTTGTAGTTGTGTTTGAGGGGTTGCAGGATTTATTTGTGGTAGGTTTACAGGTTTTTTAGCAGTTTTCGGGGCACACGCTGAAAGTTTCTCTTCACCGTCCCTCAATTCTTGGACTTTCTCTTTTGTAATAAAGGAATACAGCTTTTTTTTTTCTTTGTGGGGTCATAGGTCTTGTTCGATGAAGTTTATAGAGGATTTAATGGGTTTAAAAGCCAGTTCTAGTTGTTTTCCAGAGGGATAGAAGGCGTTAGGGGTCATTAAGGTCCAGTTTGAGGAGTTGCAAAGTGTTTTTCAAGAGGATTTTGAGATTTTAGGTGTCTTTGAAGGGTTACAGGTGTGATTTGATGGCGTTTCCAGAGGGTTTCAGGCATTGTAGAGTCGATTCTAGTTGTCTTCCAAGTGTTGGACAGTGTTTTGAGTCTGTTCTAAGGGTCATTGGGAATCTTTCTTGTAGGTTATACAGAGGGTAGAAGTGATTTCAGAGGGTTTCAGATGGTTCTAGTGGTGAGTGAAGGGACTGTATGTTGTTTATGTTGGGACTTTAGGAATTTAGGTGTCTTCTATGGGTCTTTGAGGGGTTACAGTTGTTGTTTGATTAAGTTTTCAGAGGGGTTTCAGGGGTTGTAAAGCCAGTTCTAGGTGTTTTCCAGAGGGATAGAAGGCGTTAGGGGTCATTTAGGTCCAGTCTGAGGAGTTGCAAAGTGTTTTTCAAGAGGCTTTTGAGATTTTAGGTGTCTTTGAAGGGTTACAGGTGTGTAAGGAGGGTAGAAGTGGTTTCAGAGGGTTTCAGATGGTTCTAGTGTTGAGTGAAGGTACTATTGGTCTTTGGAGGGTTACAGTTGTTGTTTGATTAAGTTTCCAGAGGGGTTTCAGAGGGTTGTAAAGTCAGTTCTAGTTGTTTGTCCAAGTGTTGGACAGTGTTTTGAGTCTGTTCTAAGGTTCAATGGGAATCTTTCTTGTAGGTTATACAGAGGGTAGAAGTGGTTTCAGAGGGTTTCAGATGGTTCTAGTGTTGAGTGAAGGCTCTGTATGTTGTTTATGTATTGGACTTTAGGAATTTAGGCGTCTTCTATGGGTCTTTGAGGGGTTTCAGGGGTTGTAATTAGTCAGTTCTAGTTGTTTGTCCAAGTGTTGGACAGTGTTTTGAGTCTGTTCTAAGGGTCATTGGGAATCTTTCTTGTTCATACAGAGGGTAGAGGTGATTCAGGGGTAACTGAAGGGAGTTATCGATGTCTTTGAGAGGTTGCAAAGACTTTTAGGGTTGCTTAAGACAGTTGGAAGTGTTTTCAATGGGCTCTTGGGAGGATGACAAGGATTTTAGACGCCATTTTCGGGTTTAGGAGTTTATTGAAAGAGTTCCAAGGAAGGGTTATACCCAGGTGTAGTTTAAGAGAATTCAAGACCTTTTTTCATCTGTGTTGAAGGTCGTTTACGGGGATCTTTGGTGTTTTTCAGGCAGTTTTGACGGGTTCTTGAAGTGATGCATGTTGATGAGGCGTCTCCAGGTGGTTCAAGGAAACGTTGAGCAGCTACACACAGTTGTCGTTGACAGACGGCAGATATATAACTTATGTTTGTTTTGTTAATGCGCCCGTCTTTCCCATCAGCCGCTGTCATTTTCTGTTTCCAGGAAACCCCACAGTCATTCGCTTTATATTAATCACGGTGGGACCCTCGTGAAGGACGTTTGCCCATTAGAGCTGATGTCCTTACTAACCCAGTTATACGTCTAATGTCCTTCTCTAATCTGTTTATCCGCCGTTCCCTCCATACCAGACAAATGGGACATTATTGGCTTCTGTACTGTACACTGTACGGCCCTCAGCAGTCAATCATCCGCTCTAATATTCAGAAAGTCGAGCTTTGACACTGAATTAAAACCGACATGAAAAGCGTGTGTTGAACAAAGTAAAGTATTTCCAATCAGGTGTAATTGGCTTGTCGGAGCCGGCGGTGATATATGTTGGTAATTAGTTAAGCGGCCTGAGTTTGTCTCAAAGGGTGTTTTTTATTTTTTAATTATTTTTTTCCCCCTCCTCCTCCTACAGCTGATCGTGAATCAAAATGTCAGAATAAACTGGGGAATAAGGAGCTTTTATAAAGAGCCGCAGCACCGATTGCCAATACACATGATTGGGCTGGACGGGAGGAGGCGGGGAGGTGGAGGTCCGCCCGCCAAACTCTCCTGGTACCTGTAGATAAAGACAGATAGTTGCCATGGAAACTGTGTGTAGTGATGCTGCGAGGGGGGGAACAATAAACTTCATACGGCACACAAAACCTGTGATAAATATGTTTTATTTCCCTGAAAGGTTTGAAAAGTAGAAACACGCCGCCGTTGATTTAATGTCGAATCTGAACGAGCTCACAGAGTCGTGTGGAGGGAAAATTAAGGAAATGAACGACAAACAATCAGTCCGACTGTTTCATTAATTTGGGAGGCGTCGTCCACAAAAAATCAAATGTCTCTCAGACAGATTAATCGCAGCGGCTCTAAATCGGATCGTAGTGTTTTTATCTGACAACTTAATGAATGTGAAATGTTTGTTTGTTTTATTAAAGACACACTGTGGAATTATTTCTCCCATCTGGTGGTTAAATGTTATTCTGCATCCAAACGAATACTGCTCTCTAGCGCCTCGCGTTTTCAAACGTGCGTTGCAGCCTGTTGGAACTACGGCAGGCGGGATGTGTCAAGATTCAAGAAGCTGTGACAACAACATGTCTTCAAACAGCACTTCATCAAGTTTAGTTTCGGGTGATGAGGTACGTTATTTCAAACAGACTTCAAACTGCAGCTGACGAGCGCGTCTGGCTAAGCTCCTTCTCCGTTCCACAGTCACGCTGGCTCTGAGTGAAAACGCCTTTAGCCTTATCTGTACCACGTAGAGCTTTTTGTCCCTCTCACCAGCTCATCGTTTTTTATAGAGCGGAAGGACATGGAAGCCTCCGTAGAGCTCGCCCGTCCTATGGAAATACAGAGAAGTGACTCTTCCCTCAGGAGGAGAAGTGAGATTGTTGGCAGAGATCATTTTACACCAATGAGGACTTATTTATGAATGAAGACGCTGATTTGAGGTAATAAATTACTTAAAACACTACACAGTGGACCTTTAAGAATGTCTGAAACTGATGTTCAAAACCTGTTAAATCACAGCGTTTAGCTAAAGGTCACACCAGACTGGAGTAAAAGTAAAGAAAGCGTGTTAGAATATTACTTTGGTAAAAGTGAAACTCACCCGTACGAAGACGTTTTCCAGTAAAAGTCTTGAAATTTTTCTCAGAATATGTTTTTTTTGTTTTTATCTTTATTGTTGATAAAATAATTAAAAAAGTGACATTCTTTGACTCTGAAGCAGCAAAGTGAGTAAAGTAATCAAATAAATGTAGCAGAGTAAAAGTGTAGTATTTGTCAAAATGTAGCAGAAATGTAACTGGTCAAGTAAAAGTACCTTAAATTGTACTTGAGTGTAGTAACAGAGTACATTTACTTAGTCACTTATGCACCAAATGTGGATTAACAAACAACCTATTTCCTCCTTTTTGTTTGAGCAGCTGTTTCATACTGAAACTAGATATTTGTGTTTTTAAAGATTTCCATTAGACAGACGGACGGATTTTCTCAGAATATGTGAGTTTTTTTTTTTTTGTTTTTATCTTTATTGTTGATGAAATAATTTAAAAAGTGACGTTCTTTGACTCTGAAGCAGCAAAGTGAGTAAAGTAATCAAATAAATGTAGCAGAGTAAAAGTGTAGTATTTGTCAAAATGTAGCAGAAATGTAACTGTTCAAGTAAAAGTACCTTAAATTTACTTTGCTACATTATAACTCAGTTGAGCAAATGTGGATTAACAAATAACCTTTTTCCTCCTTTTTGTTTGAGCAGTTGATTTATACTGAAACTAGATATTTGTGTTTTTAAAGATTTCCATTAGACAGACAGACAGACGGATTTTCTCAGAATGTTTCTTTGTTTTTATCTTTATTGTTGATAAAATAATTTAAAAGTTGACGTTCTTTGACTCTGACGCAGCAAAGTGAGTAAAGTTATCAAATAAATGTAGCAGAGTAAAAATGTAGTATTTGTCAAAATGTAGCAGAAATGTAACTGTTCAAGTACAAGTACCTTAAATTTACTTTGCTACATCGATGAGTTTACTTTATAGTAGTTACATTATAACTCAGTTGAGCAAATGTGGATTAACAAACAACCTATTTCCTCCTTTTTGTTTGAGCAGCAGTTTTATACTGAAACTAGATATTTGTGTTTTTAAAGACTTCCATTAGACAGACGGGCGGAATTTTTCAGAATATGTATCTTTGTTTTTATCTTTATAGTTGATAAAATAATTTAAAAGGTGACCTTCTTTGACTCTGACGCAGCAAAGTGAGTAAAGTTATCAGATAAAATGTAGCAGAGTAAAAGTGTTGTATTTGTCAAAATGTAGCAGAAATGTAACAAAGACCTTAGAATTGTACTTGAGTGTAGTAAATTTACTTTGCTACTTAGTTACATCACTGAAAACACATCGATGAGCCACACTGGAGTTTACTTTATCATAGTTATTTTATAATAACACCAAATGTGGATGAATCCACATGTGGATTAACAAACAACCTATTATTTGAGCAGCTGTTTTATACTGAAACTACTGAAAATTTGTGTTTTTAAAGATTTCCATTAGACAGACGGATGGATTTTCTCAGAATATGTGAGGTTTTTTTTGGTTTTTATCTTTATTGTTGATAAAATAATTTAAAAAGTGACGTTCTTTGACTCTGAAGCAGCAAAGTGAGTAAAGTTATCAGATAAAATGTAGCGAAGTAAAAGTGTAGTTGTCAAAATGTAGCAGAAATGTAACAAATACCTTAAATGTACTTTGCTACATCGATGAGTTTACTTTATAGTAGTTACATTATAACTCGGTTGAGCAAATGTGGATTAACAAACAACCTATTTCCTCCTTTTTGTTTGTTTGAGCAGCTGATTTATACTGAAACTAGATATTTGTGTTTTTAAAGATTTCCATTAGACAGACGGACCGAGATTTGTTGCAGCTTCATCCTTTAAAGACATATTCGATAAAATGTCTGGCAACACTCTGACAAATATCTCAGCGCTTTCACGTTTAAAGAGAAAATCCTGCACAACATTAGTATTAAGTCCAGACGGACGCGTGCTGTCAGGTCGGAGTGAAGCCGCTGCAATCAAAGCTTCTGACGGGCGGTGAATCGTCTGAGAGAGTCCAGCTCTGCTCTGTTATTACCCTGTTTACTGCCTGTCACACACACACACACACACACACACACACACACACACACACACAGGACAAACATGGAGATAAACACACACACTCTCAGCCTCATGATGTGCGGTTATATAATGCGAGCGAGCACGCAGGCGGCTGCTCCGCCTGATCGAAGCCAATGGATTGAATGGATTTTTACAATTTCAGATGTAACGGGGGCGAGCTGGAGGACGCCGAGAGAGAGAGAGAGAGAGAGGGAGAATTAGATCAAGTGGAGACGGGGCGAGCGAGGGCGGCGGCGCTTGTGTTTGCTGGGCCGTGAAGCGTTCAGCTGTACCGCCATTTGAACGCTCCGTTAGCGGCCGAGCCATTTCTTAATAACACTCATAACTGCTCCCTGAAACACTCCCTCCTCCCCGACCCTCCGTCCCTCCATCCGTCTCTATCTGCGTCTCCCCATCGCGTCCTCCATCTGTTTCCGTCTTTATGCTTTTCATTCCTCCCGCCGCCATTCGTATCCCTCCGTCACTCCGTCATCCGTCTTTATGCCTCCGTCTCATGTTCAGCCCGCCGTGGATCTGCAGCTTTATGTCGCTCGTAAATATGGAAAAAGGAAAAAAAAAAGGCTCGTCAAATATTCGAACGCTCAGATTTGTTCTGCGAGTTTCTTTTATTTACGACGGCGTTCAGGAGCAGAGAGGTTCGCTGAGGATAACTGCAGACTTGACCTTGTGCATTTGTTTTTGTGATAGTGTTTCCTGATGTTTTCTTTTCAAATGTGTCACAATCTGGACCGGACCGGAACCGGACCGGAGCGTCTCTACATGTTAAAGTCAGACTGTGGCAGAGTTGAAGGCCGAAGTGTTTTGGAAAACTGGGTTTGTTTTCCGTCCAGACGAATGTTTTAGCACCGTTTCAGAAATAATCACGCATCACATGACCGCTAACGTACACCAGACATGTGCACGGAAACAGGAAGCAGACCGTCTGTGACTGATTGGCTGCTTATTTGAAGAAAACACTATGAAGGTTTTTTACTTTTTATGTACTCTTTACCTACTTTTCTGTTATGAACGGGAGCTATCAGGGTTCAGGATGAGACAGAAATGGATGATGTTGTTTTTATTATCATCGTCAGTCAGACGTGAACACTGAAAGACTTCCAAGAGGTCAAAAACACAAAGAAAAAGCAACGTTCCAAGAAATACCCACGAACATGTGGACATTTTTGCCAACTTATGTCAACTAAAATGTTCTCAAACTAAGATTTAAAAGGTTAACTTTTAAACTGACCTCCACTGAATCGACCTCATGATTGTAAAGACGAGAACAAAACCGTCACCTCCGTGATCATCGTCCCCTCTCATCGTATTATAAATCACCGTGTGTTGTTTGAGTGCATCAAGAAACCTTAAAAAAGAAGGAAAGTTCATGATGGGACTGATTTTTTTCCTCCCTAATGATCGACAGGGCTGATAATATCGTGACCAGTCCGACCAGACTCGCTTTTGTAAATTAATTTTTCTTATTGACATCAAATCTCATAAAACATCCTTAAATGTGGATTCATCTGCTGCAGAAAATAGTCCCAACAAATCCTGTTTCCTGCAGTTTGTTTGCTCAAAATAAAATTATAAATCACTGAGGGTTTTTTAAATCCTGACAGCTGCAGACAGGAAGTCAGACGGTGTCGTTAGCTTCAGTCTGCACACGAGAAGAAGAAACAGTGAACTCAACGGCCTTTTTCTTTAAGTCCTCGTCCTCCACTCTCTCTCTCTCTCTCTCTCTCTCTCTCTCTCTCTCTCTCTCTCTCTCTCTCTCTCTCTCCCTCACACACACACTCATTCTGTGCCGACCGGTGCCAGTTAGCGCTATCGCTGATTAGCATGTCTATGGCTTTTCCCAGCCACAGCTAGCGCCGGCCAATTAGCATGAACACACACAGTTACAGTATCTGGAATTACTGCAGCTTCTGGAAACCTGCTCTCACTTCGCTCTTACTGGAGAGGTTTTCCTCCCCTCGTCCTCCCCTCCTCCCTCCCTTTCTCCTCCCCTCCTCCCCTTCCTTTGTGTCTCCTTCCTTTATCCCTTTTTTCCTTTTCTTTTTCTCCTTAAATTCCTTATTTCCTCTCCTCCGTCTCACCCACCTTCCATCCTCACCTCCTTTCTAAACTTTCGTCTCCCCCCTCTCCTCCCTCCCTCCCCTCCTCCCATCCTCCCTTCCTCCATCCCTTTCTCCTCCCTCCTCCCTTCCTTTATGTCTCCTTCCCTTATCCCTTTTTCCTTCCTACACCTTTTCTTTTTGCCCTAAATTCCTTATTTCCTCTCCTCCGTCTCACCCACCTTCCATCCTCGCCTCTTCTCTAAACTTTTGTCTCCCTCCTCTTTTCCTTCCCTACCTCCCCCCTCTCCTCCCTTCCTCCCATCCTTCCGTCCTCCTCCCCTTCCTTTAACCCTTTTTCCTTCCTACACCTTTTTGTTTTCTCCCTAAATTCCTTATTTCCTCTCCTCCGTCTCACCCACCTTCCATCCTTGCCTCCTTTCTAAACTTTCGTCTCCCTCCTCTTCTCCTTCCCTACCTCCCCCCTCTCCTCCCTCCCTCCCATCTTTCCACCCTCCCCTCCTCCATCCCTTTCTCCTTCCTCCTCCCCTTCCTTTGTGTCTCCTTCCTTTATCCCTTTTTCCTTCCTACACCTTTTCTTTTTCTCCCTAAATTCCTTATTTCCTCTCCTCCGTCTCACCTCCTTCCATCCTCGCCTCCTTTCTAAACTTTCGTCTCCCTCCTCTCTTCCTTCCCTACCTCCCCTCTCCTCCCATCCTTCCGTCCTCCCCTCCTCCATCCCTTTCTCCTCCCCTCCTCCCCTTCCTTTATGTCTCCTTCCTTTATCCCTTTTCTCTTCCTACACCTTTTCTTTCTCTCCTTAAATTCCTTATTTCCTCTCCTCTGTCTCTGTCCTTCGCCTCCTTCACTCCTTCCTTTCTAAATTTTTGTCTCCCTCCTCTTTTCCTTCCCTACCTCCCCCTCTCCTCCCTCCATCCTTCCGTCCTCCCCTCCTCCCTCCCTTTCTCCTACCTCCTCCCCTTCCTTTATGCCTCCTTCCTTTATCCCTTTTTCCTTCCTACACCTTTTCTTTTTCTCCTTAAATTCCTTATTTCCTCTCCTCCGTCTCACCCACCTTCCATCCTCGCCTCCTTTCTAAACTTTCGTCTCCTTCCTCTTCTCCTTCCCCACCTCCCCCTCTCCTCCCTCCCTCCCCTCCTCCCCTCCTCCATCCCTTTCTCCTACCTCCTCTCCTTCCTTTGTGTCTCCCTTTTCTCTTCCTACACCTTTTCTTTTTCTCCCTAAATTCCTTATTTCCTCTCCTCCGTCTCACCCACCTTCCATCCTCGCCTCCTTTCTCAACTTTCGTCTCCCGCCTTTTCTCCTTCCCTACCTCCCCCTCTCCTCCCTCCCTCCCATCTTTCCACCCTCCCCTCCTCCATCCCTTTCTCCTTCCTCCTCCCCTTCCTTTGTGTCTCCTTCCTTTATCCCTTTTTCCTTCCTACACCTTTTCTTTTTCTCCCTAAATTCCTTATTTCCTCTCCTCCGTCTCACCTCCTTCCATCCTCGCCTCCTTTCTAAACTTTCGTCTCCCTCCTCTCTTCCTTCCCTACCTCCCCTCTCCTCCCATCCTTCCGTCCTCCCCTCCTCCATCCCTTTCTCCTCCCCTCCTCCCCTTCCTTTATGTCTCCTTCCTTTATCCCTTTTCTCTTCCTACACCTTTTCTTTCTCTCCTTAAATTCCTTATTTCCTCTCCTCTGTCTCTGTCCTCGCCTCCTTCACTCCTTCCTTTCTAAATTTTTGTCTCCCTCCTCTTTTCCTTCCCTACCTCCCCCCTCTCCTCCCTCCATCCTTCCGTCCTCCCCTCCTCCCTCCCTTTCTCCTACCTCCTCCCCTTCCTTTATGCCTCCTTCCTTTATCCCTTTTTTCTTCCTACACCTTTTCTTTTTCTCCCTAAATTCCTTATTTCCTCTCCTCCGTCTCACCCACCTTCCATCCTTGCCTCCTTTCTAAACTTTCGTCTCCCTCCTCTTCTCCTTCCCTACCTCCCCCTCTCCTCCCTCCCTCCCATCTTTCCACCCTCCCCTCCTCCATCCCTTTCTCCTTCCTCCTCCCCTTCCTTTATGTCTCCTTCCTTTATCCCTTTTCTCTTCCTACACCTTTTCTTTTTCTCCTTAAATTCCTTATTTCCTCTCCTCCGTCTCACCCACCTTCCATCCTCGCCTCCTTTCTAAACTTTTGTCTCCCTCCTCTTTTCCTTCCCTACCTCCCTCCCATCCTTCCGTCCTCCCCTCCTCCATCCCTTTCTCCTTCCTCCTCCCCTTCCTTTGTGTCTCCTTCCTTTATCCCTTTCCTTTTCTTTTCTCCCTAAATTCCTTATTTCCTCTCCTCCGTCTCACCCACCTTCCATCCTCGCCTCCTTTCTAAACTTTCGTCTCCCCCCCTCCTCCCTCCCTCCCATCCTTCCGTCCTCCCCTCCTCCCTCCCTTTCTCCTTCCTCCTCCCCTTCCTTTATGTCTCCTTCCTTTATCCCTTTTTTCTTCCTACACCTTTTCTTTTTCTCCTTAAATTCCTTATTTCCTCTCCTCCGTCTCACCCACCTTCCATCCTCACCTCCTTTCTAAACTTTTGTCTCCCTCCTCTTTTCCTTCCTTCCCTCCCTCCTCCCCCTCTCCTCCCTCCCTCCCCCTCTCCCCCTCCTCCCCTCCTCCATCCCTTTCTCCTCCCCTCCTCCCCTTCCTTTATGCCTCCTTCCTTTATCTCTTTTTCCTTCCTACACCTTTTCTTTTTCTCCTTAAATTCCTTATTTCCTCTCCTCCGTCTCACCCACCTTCCATCCTCGCCTCCTTTCTAAACTTTCGTCTCCTTCCTCTTCTCCTTCCCCACCTCCCCCTCTCCTCCCTCCCTCCCCTCCTCCATCCCTTTCTCCTTCCTCCTCCCCTTCCTTTATCCCTTTTCTCTTCCTACATCTTTTCTTTTTCTCCCTAAATTCCTTATTTCCTCTCCTCCGTCTCACCCTCCTTCCATCCTCGCCTCTTTTCTAAACTTTCGTCCCCTCCCTCTTCTCCTTCCCCACCTCCCCCTCTCCTCCCTCCCTCCCATCCTTCCCTCCTCCATCCCTTTCTCCTTCCTCCTTTCCTTCCTTTATGTCTCCTTCCTTTATCCCTTTTCTCTTCCTACACCTTTTCTTTTTCTCCTTAAATTCCTTATTTCCTCTCCTCCATCTCACTCTCCTTCCATCCTCGCCTCCTTTCTAAACTTTTCTCTCCCCTCTCCTCCCCTCTCCTCCCTCCCTCCTCCCCCTCTCCTCCCCCTTCTCTAACCAAACACTAATTGCAGCTGTTGTTTCTTCTCTGCGACGCTGGAACTCTTCTGTTGTGTATTAGCGCGGTGAAGATGAATAAAAATGTCGCTTTGAGGCTAACACGGAGAAAGTTCATTTTGAAGCCATCTGTCCCTCAGGACGCTGATTAATTTGTCGCCGGCTGCCTGTCACTCAAACCGTTTGATCTGCACTCCCACTAATTGATTTTTTTAGATTTTTTAAGGCGGGGAGAAAAAACCCACGCGAGCTAAATTGACTTTGATGAGGTTGTTGATCAGAAGTAGCAGCATGTTTCGTCTCGGAGGAATCAGACGGGTCCAGATGATTTTCTGATTTCTAACTCAAAGTGTTTTCTCGCTCGCGTCGTGTAAATCTGACCGCTTTCATTCTGCACGCGCTCAGTTTTATTCTCTTGAATCTTGATTAGCTGCACAAATACGTCTCGTTCAACCTCGATTACAAGCGGGAACATCGGGAGCAGAGCATCGTGTCCCGTCGACCTTCACAGTGATCGAGATCTGAGCGTTTACTGATGACGACACAGTAGAGATGGTGGACGAATCACAGGAGAGCCACCTTCAGTAACTACCTTTCTGGAATAATGCCATGAAAAGCAGGAGATTACAGAGCCGGGAGGGTTAAATATTACTTCAGCTTGTGATTTACTTTAACAGAATCACGTCTGCTGCTGCAGGAAAGTCTGGAGGTCATCATCCATCTTTCTGGAGAACAGTATGTTAATAATCACTCCATCATCAGAAGATAAACTTGACAGCTGCCAATCAGGACAAACATAGAATAACATCTACCTGAGAGGTGTGACAGCAAACGTTAATTTAGTAAAATATCTTACCACCGTTTTTACACAAAACATCCGAGTGAATGACTAAATTTAAAAAGAAAATGTCCATCCATCTATCCATGTCACCGCTCAGTAGAAGAAGCATTAGCACTGAATTAAATCTGGAATATAAAGACAAGTATACTTTTTTCCTGTCAGGTGGAAACATCAGCTGACGGAGCATCATGAAGATTAATTCACGTCCAGTCAGATCTCTGAAAACAAACGGAAGAAAAGTGCCCAAAAAAAAGAAATATATAAATATTTATTGTATCAGTTCATTCAATTCATGGAGCCGTGGATAATATTTATTTAAATTTTAGCAGATTACGTATACATGTTTGTCACTTTATCCTGAGGTCAGCAGTGTAGAGTGAAGGGTCGTCGACGTATGGGTTGATATGGATATTTGTGGAAATGTCCTGCTGGTGACTTGAGAGGAAACATCAGAGGGTTTATACAGTTACTGTGATTTATCATCTGGAGACCACAAACACCCCTCAGAGTCCACCTCACCGGTGTTTGTTGAGACCTTAACGTCTGCGAATCAGAGCAGAACATGCAGATCAATAACCTGAAATGGTTCAGAAGAAACACTCTTATGTAGAAACAGTGTCGTCTGTGTGTGTGTGTGTGTGTGTGTGTGTGTGTGTGTGTGTGTCAAAGCAACAGACTGTCACCCACTAGGGAGCGTCATTAAAGAGACGCAGAGCAGTTGTGATTAAACTGCGAGCGCCGTTAACAACGCCGTACACGGAGCCAAGTGTCATCAATGAACGCCACGTTACAGGAAGCTGCAGCTCGCCAGTCATCAGATCACATCCAGAAGACCTTGAACTGGTTTCAAACATCTGGATTTGCACATGCTTGTGTAGATAAAGAGGTAAAGAGTGAGACATCTCACTTCTGTCTGATCTCTGTTGAGAGCTGCACATGCTCAGTTCACCTCTCTGAACCGTCTCTGCTGCAGCTGCTCGAACAAAGACGGAGAGGGTTAACTCCAACACACGACGGAGCATCGAGCCTCGAGACGTTTGTGTTTCCAGATTCCTCCGGAGCTGGAGCCGATAAACACCGTGTGACTTTACACAACATGTCGGGTTTATTAAGTCGTGTTGTACGAAAGCAGATTTCCTGACAATCGTTGTGATCGTGGATCAAACCAGAAGACGTGCCTCGAATAGTTTCAGGAGAGAGAGACGGGCCGACAGACAGAACCAGAACCAGACAAATTACTGTAAACCTGCAGATTATTTACAAAAACAATCCAATCTGTTTAAACCCATATCTGTGTGTGTGTGTGTGTGTGTGTGTGTGTGTGTGTGTGTGTGTGATAAGCTATCTGGTACAGTAGAACTATGATGTACGACTCTCATCCCCACACTGAGACACAGCACTGATAGGAAACACACACACACACACACACACACACACTGATGCAGAGAGTTGATAACTCTCCAATAAACTCTCTCTCACACACACACACACAGAACTTATGAGTACAGTCGTGTGTGTGTGTGTGTGTGTGTGTGTGTGTGTGTGTGTGTGTGTGTGTGAGCGTAAGAACAAAAAGGGAAGTTAAACTTCAAACAGGAGCCTTGATGTTGATATCATTTAATAACATCAGGCACACACACACACACACACACACACACACACACCACACAGCGACACACTCTCATTAGTCGTAACCGCCATACTATCAGTTTGTACGAGTGTGTGTGTGTGTGTGTGTGTGTGTGTGTGTGTAGTGTGTGTGAGAGAAGAATGAAACAGGCTGTTAATGAAGAGAACACGAGTCTACTGACCTACAACACACACACACACACACACACACACATTCTGTGTGTGTGTGTGTGTGTGTGTGACAGCAGTGATGTGTCTGAGTGATGCAACACTGTGACACTGAGACGATGATGATGATGACGATGACGACACAAACGACGGGATTATCGTCTGACAGATCTGCGATCGTCTGAACACGAAGACAAATAATTACGACTCTGATGTTTGTTGTTTTTCTTCCATATTTGGTCGTTCGACTGTGTTTGTTGACACGTCGGGGACGAAACATCGTTCGTTAACGCCCCGATGTGATGATCAGAGAGCTCTTACATCACTTCCTGCCGTCCGAGGCCGACTCTCTGTCCTCGCCGCCTGATGAGATTCTGACAGTGAAGTGAAACAAACAGCAGAAATATCAAACGCTCCGTATCAAACAGCTGCTGCCGTCTGTAAACGCCGTATCAGACCTAATATCCATCGATCAGCTTCGACTTTATCACACGAAACATCCACGACTTTATTAAAAGTCGACGGATCGTAGCTCTTCTGTGTTTCTGCGATGTCAGGCGTCGACACAGATCAGCTGCTGCTGGGCTGAGAAATGGTTTCTGTTATTTACTGATTTAGTTTTTTATCTCAGCGCGATGCAGCCGGCAGATATCTGCTGCATTTACAGCCAATCAGATACGAGAGCATTGTTCCTCCACCACAACTGTTTCCTGCTGCAGCTTCCTCCACCTGCTGCACCTGGAAACAAAGAAAGGAAGTGCAGAAGAAGGTGGAGGAAGCTGCTGCAGCTTCACCTGCTGCACCTGGAAACAAAGAAAGGAAGTGCAGAAGAAGGTGGAGGAAGCTGCTGCAGCTTCACCTGCTGCACCTGGAAACAAAGAGAGGAAGTGCAGAAGAAGGTGGAGGAAGCTGCTGCAGCTTCACCTGCTGCAGCAGCTGCAGCAGCTTCCTCCACCTTCTTCTGCACTTCCTTTCTTTGTTTCCCGTCCACCTGCAGCAGCTTCCTCCACCTTCTTCTGCACTTCCTTTCTTTGTTTCCCGTCTGGTTTTTGTTCAGAGTCTGTTTCTTTGTGTTTTTTAACCATTTTCTCTCTTTCTCGTCTATTTCCTTGATTTCATGGCAGCTGTGTGTGTGTGTGTGTGTGTGTGTGTGTGTGTGTGTGTGTGTGTGTGTGTGTGTGTGTGTGTGTGTGTGTGTGTGTGTGTGTGTGCGTGCTCATGCTGTCGAGCTGCAGTGCTAATCGATTAACGCCAACATGTCTGAACCAGCATCGCATTAGTCAACGTCACACACCGCCACCTGCACAAAAGTGTGTGTGTGTGTGTGTGTGTGTGTGTGTGTAGTTGTAGATGAAGGCCTGCAGGTGATTACATTCCTTTAGGATATGAAATAGTGAGAGGATGAGAGAGAGAACGGAGGGAAAGAACCAGAAAGAATGAAAAATGGAATAAAATCCAGAAAGGAGGAAGAGGAAGAGGAAGGAAACAGGAAGTCAGAGAGGAAGAGGAAACAGTGAGTGATGCAGAGCTGGAGGGAATCTATAATTTTCAGCGTACCAACATTTAATTTGTTAATTATTAATCATTCATTAATTTATTAACGCATTTAAACATCTATTACCGACCGCAGCTACGTTCATATTCATTAATGATATTATGAACATGATGAACGGAGACGAGTTTAAAAGGATTCTTCATGATGTTTCATTAAATCTGGAGGACGTGTGAGGGACGGATTAATCCTGATGTATCCAGATGTAATCCTGCACAGTTACGTTCACGTTCTGACTGTCGGACTTGTTTCTGTTAAAGAATAAGATCTCGTTGAAGGAGAAGCCTCGTCAGGTGAAATGGTTCAGCTGTGACGTTGGAAACAGCCGGCTGAGTTTCCTCCGACGTCCGTCTGCAAAATGATCACGAGACTTCAGAGCGAGACGATAACGTCAGTCTGTCGGTGACTAAAAGACATAGCGTAACTACGACGGTCGAAGGATTTCATTTCAGCCATCGTGGTCGCTTCCCGGCTGCCAGCTGAGGCGCTAAACTGAAAACTCTAGTGAAACTAGTAAAATATAAATATGTTGATGGGTATGAATCTTTAACCTGACTCTCTCCAGATGAATGTCGGTTCCGCCTCGCTCCACTCATCCATCTGGGATCGCTCCATTGGAGATGTGTTTCAGAAGGCTGGGCCTTATCAAAAGTCCTTGCATATGATTGGATAAACCACTTGTCTGTCATCTTTATTGACGAGCTACTTCAACCACTCACATCGAAACCAACCTGTGACGTCGATGAGAGCGACGTTCTTTCAACGAAACAATATTGGGTAGATTGGACGACACGGAAGAAACAGCAGCATCAATGTTGACGCTCGCTTCCTCGATGCGAGCCGCCATTGTTGTCTGAATCAAAACAGTCGCTTCTCCGCTACGTCACATCTATGAAACTCCCGCCCGGCGGTCCTGATTGGCTCGACCTGAAAATCTGGTGCCGAAATCCCTCCCAACGGGAGCGATCCCAGATGGATGTGAGTGGAGCGAGGCGGAGCGAAATGCATCTGGAGAGAGTCAGGTTATTGAATCTTGGCAATATACGATATATATTGTTATCGTGATATGTCAGAAGTCTTTTTCTGGTTTCACAGGCTGCATTATTCTAAACTTCCCCCCGTCACTGGTGTCGCAGTATCGATATCGAAGTCGGGCCCGTTTGGTTTGTCGCCAAGTGCTTTTGAGAAGATTTAAAAATATCGAGGTATATATCAGGATGTGGCTGGTAGGGTCGGGCTCAGGTTCGTCTGTCCAGTGTCCATAAAATATGTTTTTTTTTCTGTGCTTCATGTGAATAAACACGAATTATAAACCGGCAGCGAGTCGTTCATGACCTTC
Organism: Lagodon rhomboides; assembly: GCA_039737535.1. NCBI lineage: Eukaryota > Metazoa > Chordata > Actinopteri > Spariformes > Sparidae > Lagodon > Lagodon rhomboides. The sequence goes on from CM077801.1 coordinate 27,166,692, forward strand.
ATCCTCTCAGATCTGTGATAGGATCCTCGTTCAGGATGTTAATTGTGAGTTAAACTGATTTAATGTTGCATAATTTCAGTTAAATCAACGGCATCTTTTCTGTTTTCTGTATCTGTTTCCCTCGGACTGTCCTTCCTTTCTTTACTTATTTCCTTTCCTGTCTTCCTATCCTTCCTCCAATTTGTCCTTCTGTCCCTCCTCCCCTCTGTCTTCCTGACTGTCCTTCACCTCTTCCTCTTATCATTTCAATCCTTTCCTGTCTTTTATGTATTTTTCTTTTATGTTCTTCCTTCCTCTCTTCCTCCTTTCTGTTTCCTGTTTCCTGTCCTTCCATCTCCTCATCTCCCTCCTTTCCATATTTCTTCCCTTATTTGCCTTTTTTAAAATCTTATTTGTTGTTTTCTTTTTTGTCTTCCCTCCTTTTCTCTTCATTTCCTTCCTCCTGTCCTTGTTTACTTCCTTACTTCCTTCTCTCCTCTCTCTGTCCCACCTCTTCCTGGGCGTCTTAAATTTTGGGGTTCACGGGAAGTTGCCCAAACAACACATTGAACATTGGATCCTACACTTCCCACAATGCAACTTGGTCAATTTTCTACGTTAGACGCAGCCTCTCAGCCAGGATCACTCGATTGAATTATGTCTTTAGTCTCAACAAAGTTTCTCCGGAGCCACAGAAGATGTTTCTTTACAAACCGAACACCAGCAATAACTAATAAATAGATTTCTGACTCATAAAGTGATTGAAGTTTCTCTGTAAACAGAAGCAAACTTCTTTAGTTCGTCTGAAACGTAACTGTGTCGTGTACGTCGACCTTCATGTTCACCTCTCAAACAGCCGCGCTAATGAAGAAAATGACAAAAATAAAATCTCATTTTGTAAAAATAAACCCTCCCTGATTCTCCCCGCTGCTCACCAGAATACATTTCAGGTGCTTAGTTGTGTTAATCAGCTCGCTCCGGTGGTTCGGTGCCAGCGGTGGCGGCGTAACAAAGCTAACGTGGAGGAGAAAACAAGGCCTCTCCAGGAATCTGGCAGCAGATTGTAGGAAAAGCTGGAATCAAAGGCGGCGGTGACGGAGTTCATCTGTGATGTTGTTTGGATCACAAGATGCTTCGCTCGGAGCGGCAACACCTTCATCTGCGTGCGTCTGAGCCAACAACACACCGGCTGAATCTGAATGTGTGCGAGAGAGTTTACAATAATCAGCCTAAAATCATCTCGTCCTCGTTATCTCCGTCAGATCTACTCCACTCGGATGTGGATGAGCGTCGTTTCGTCCCTCCGTCTCGGCGTCCGTCGCTCCTCGATGGAAAGATAATATCCATCTTATTACGCTGCGAGCGGCGCTGTCGAGGCTGGAGTGGGGAGGTTAACGTCCACTCAGGGCTGCGGTGAAGAGCGTTCGGCTGAAGAGTCGAGCGCTCTCAGCTGATGGAGGCGCTCGGGGGAAACGTCCCCCTCTGCTCGTCCCGTCCCGGAGACACTCTGCACGAGTGGACCGGGTCAGAAGGACGGAAACGACGATTGAACCCGATGATTCAGTCGCTTCTGTTCAGATGACTCTGCTAATACCTGAAGGATCAGATTGAAGGTTGAAGGTTAACTTATGGTTTTTCAAAATGAAGTGCTGTTTTTCAGCATATTTGAATCCTGTACATCTGGTTGGTTGCATGTCAGAGTGAGGTCTTTCCATTAGAGCTGATGTGAGGCGGGCAGAACCGAACCACATTGGACCACATTTCTGCAGCATCTTAGATCTGATCTGGTTGTTGAGGAATCTGATCAACGGTTTCAAATGACTCATAAAAGATGCATAATATTTTGTGGATGATCCTGACAGATTAAATTAAAGTAAACTGAACATCATGTTGTGTTAAAGAAAACTTGAAACTACAGACTGAGACCGTAAACTCATCAGGAAACTGTTCAGCAAGGCGATAAATCAAGTGAGAAGTTGGGTCGTTTTCTCATAAGCTTACATGCAAAAAGACTACTTTTTGAAGAGATTTTTGTGAGATTAATGTTGGTTTCAGCAGATTAACACTTGATCTAAAACTGAGGTGTATTAAGGTGTCAACAAACATCCGTAGAAATAAAATGTATAATCGGTGCCACCAAACTCCATTCAAATTTCTGCTAATTTAAGAAAAGGTCTCAGAATCTGTGATAGACGATTGTTTAAAAGTACATTTATCCTGTAAATGAGGCTTTCAAACCTTCATTCATTCATTAAAACTGAGGTGGATTAAGGTGTCAACAAACATCCGTAAAAATAAAATGTATAATCAGCGCCACCAAACTCCATTCAAATTTCTGCTAATTTAAGAAAAGGTCCCAGAAGCTGTGATAGACTATTTTTATCCTGTAAATGAGGCTTTCAAACCTTCATTCATTCATTCACTCATCCCAGCTTCCCTTCAGAGAGTCACTTTGGATGATGATGTCATCACCTGTGAGGTAGAAACCACCCCGGTGATGTAAAAGAGAAAAATCAATTTCTTCAATTCGCTCTTTTATTCGCTGGTTCATTTGTTGGCTGACTCCTTTTGTCAGATTGTGGTTTCGAGCCTTCTCGCTGTTTTCCTTCTTCCTGGGAAAGACGCCAACTCTAAAATTACTCTCTGGCGCTCGTCTTCCTCGCTCTCCTTCCCTCGTTCCCTCCAGTGTTGCCTTCTTTGCTTCGTCCCTCGTATCTTCCTCATCTTCCTCCCGTCTCTCCCTCCCTACTTCCTTCCTCTTCTGTCCTTTCCACATTTATCTAACCTTTCCTATCTTCTCCATGTGTCCTTACCTCAGTCATCTTTTGTCTCATTGTCTTTTGATCCAGTCCGCATCTTTTCTGGTTTCTGTATCTGTTTCCTGTTACCTTTTTCCCATTTTCTCCCTCGGACTGTCCTTCCTTTCTTTACCTCCTTTTCTTACTTATTTCCTTCCCTCTCTTCCTATCCTTCCTCCAATTTGTCCTTCTGTCCCTCTGTCTTCCTGACTGTCCTTCATCGCTTCCTCTTATCATTTCAACCCTTTTCTGTCTTTTATGTATTATTCTGTTCTTCCTTCCTATTTTACTCCTTTCTGTTTCCTGTTTCTGTCCTTTTATTTACTTCCTTGTTTCCTGTCCTCTTTCATCTCCTCATCTCCCCCTTTCCCTCTCTCTTCCTGACTGTCCTTCATCGCTTCCTCTTATCATTTCATTCCTTTCCTGTCTTTTATGTTCTTCCTTCCTCGATTGCACCTTTCTGTTTCCTGTTTCCTGTCCTTTTATTTACTTCCTTGTTTCCTGTCCTTCCATCTCCTCATCTCCCTTCTTTCCATATCCCTTTCCCTATTTGCCTTTCTTTTAAATCTTATTTGTTGTTTTCTTTTTTGTCTTCCCTCCTTTCTCTTCATTTCCTTCCTTCTGTCCTTTTCTTACTTATTTCCTTTCCTCTATTCCTATCCTTCCTCCAATTTGTCCTTCCGTCCCTCCTTCCCTCTTTCTTCCTGACTGTCCTTCACCTCTTCCTCTTATCATTTCAATCCTTTCCTGTCTTTTATGTATTTTTCTTTTATGTTCTTCCTTCCTCTCTTCCTCCTTTCTGTTTCCTGTTTCCTGTCGTTCCATCTCCTCATCTCCCTCCTTCCCCTTTCTTCCTGACTGTCCTTCATCTCTTCCTCTTATCATTCCAATCCTTTCCTGTCTTTTATGTTCTTCCTTCCTCTCTTCCTCCTTTCTGTTTCCTGTCCTTCCATCTCCTCGTCTCCCTCCTTTCCATATTTCTTCCCTTCTTTGCCTTTTTTAAATCCTATGTGTTGTTTTCTTTTTTGTCTTCCCTCCTTTTTTCTTCATTTCCTTCCTTCTGTCCTTGTTTACTTCCTCCTCTCTCTGTCCCACCTTTCCTTCCTTCCTCCCTCCTCTCCTCTCTCTGTCCCACCTTTCCTTCCTTCCTCTTCTCTCTCCATCCCACCTTTCCTTCCTCCTGTCCTTGTTCACTTCCTTCCTTCCTTCTCCCCTCTCTCTGTCCCACCTCTCCTTCCTTCCTCCTCTCCTCTCTCTGTCCCACCTTTCCTTACTTCCTCCTCTCCTCTCTCCGTCCCACCTCTCCTTCCTTCCTCCTCTCCTCTCTCTGTCCCACCTTTCCTTACTTCCTCCTCTCCTCTCTCCGTCCCACCTTTCCTTACTTCCTCCTCTCGTCTCTCTGTCCCACTTTTCCTTCCTTCCTTCTTTCCTCTCTCTGTCCCACCTTTCCTTCCTTCCTCCTCTCCTCTCTCCGTCCCACCTTTCCTTCCTTACTTCCTCCTCTCCTCTCTCTGTCCCACCTCTCCTTCCTTCCTCCTCCTCTCCTCCGACAGTAAAAGCCGTCCTGGCATCGACTCCTCTCCACTATAAAAGTTGTGACATTGAGACGTCTGGGTTTATTTTAAGCTTCAGGTTTTTTTTTTACTTCCTGGAACTGAATGAACTCAGCGAACACCGTCAGCCAAACACTCGTCCTGCTGCCAGGAACTATTTATACCTTTTAATTCATCAAATGAGCGGCGAGCGCTTTGGAGAAGTGCTGCGAAGAAAACGACTCATTCTTCTGCTGTTAAAGCTGCAGAGTCGAACGTCTGACTTCAGCTCAGGTGTTTCCATCCTTCTTTATCTACTTTTTTCCTGTCTTCCGCCCAGAATCAAAACCTCTTCCTCGGACTGTCCTTCCTTTCTTTACCTCCTTTTCTTACTTATTTCCTTTCCTCTCTTCCTATCCTCCCTCCAATGTGTCCTTCTGTACCTCCTTCCAGGAGGAAATGGAAATACTCAAGTCGAGCACAAGTACCTCAAAATTGTACTTAAGTACGGTACGTAGTAAATGTACAGAATAAAATTACGTCCCATCACTGACTGTCTGGTGAGGCTCTGAGCTTTTAGATTCAGTTCATCGTTTCCTGTCCGTTTTTTTCTCCGTACCGTACGCGTGTGTGTGTGTGTGTGTGTGTGTGTGTGTGAGTGTGTGTGTGTGTGTGGATCCGAGCAGCAGATAGCGGCCGGACGCTGATAAGAGCTGCAGTAACTCTCTCTCTCTCCGGTGTTTAAGACACAGACGGCCTGAAACAGTAAATCCAGTTAACAGATCGTCCGTCGCTTTTTATTTCCTCAGATTCAGATTTTCTTATCAGATCAGCTGATCGGCTGGGATGTGTGCACTGAGGAATGTTTCCGGCACGTTAACTTCCTGTAATTCTTCTGTTTATGTCCACATTAAATAGAGATGGATGAGCTTCAGAGGTGCCGTAGGTGAGCTGCTCCCCCTGTATCCTGTCTGTGTGTTATGCTAAGCTAGGCTAACTCTGGCTTTGACCCCTCATCAAGTCGGAACAATAATGTGGAAAGTCTGCAAAATCTTTGGGGACGCAACTCGCAGATTTTGACATCATATATCAGCAGTACGACGGAGTATTAGGGCCATACTAAGAGGAAAAAAAAATTAAAATAAAAAAAAAAATTGGGGAAATTACAAGAATAAAGTCGTAATAATACGAGAAAAAGTCGTACTTTTTCTCGTAATATTTTGACTTTATTCTTGTAATATTTTTTACATTAATCTCGTAATATTTTGACTCTATTCTCGTAATATTTTGACTTTAATCTCATAATATTTTGACTTTTTTCTCGTAATATTTTGACTTTAATCTCGTAATATTTTGACTTTAATCTCGTAATATTTTGACTTTTTCTCGTAATATTTTGACTTTAATCTCGTAATATTGACTTTTTTCTCGTAATATTCTGACTTTATTCTCGTTACATTTTTACTTTAATCTCGTAATATTTTTTACATTAATCTCGTAATATTTTGACTCTATTCTCGTAATATTTTGACTTTAATCTCATAATATTTTGACTTTTTTCTCGTAATATTTTGACTTTTTTCTCATAATATTTTGACTTTAATCTCGTAATATTTTGACTTTATTCTCGTAATATTTTTTACATTAATCTCGTAATATTTTGACTCTATTCTCGTAATATTTTGACTTTTTCTCGTAATATTTTGACTTTATTCTCGTAATATTTTGACTTTAATCTCGTAATATTATGACTTTAATCTCGTAATATTTTGACTTTAATCTCGTAATATTTTGACTTTTTTCTCGTAATATTTTGACTTTAATCTCGTAATATTGACTTTTTTCTCGTAATATTCTGACTTTATTCTCGTTACATTTTTACTTTAATCTCGTAATATTTTTTACATTAATCTCGTAATATTTTGACTCTATTCTCGTAATATTTTGACTTTAATCTCATAATATTTTGACTTTTTTCTCGTAATATTTTGACTTTTTTCTCATAATATTTTGACTTTAATCTCGTAATATTTTTTACATTAATCTCGTAATATTTTGACTCTATTCTCGTAATATTTTGACTTTTTTCTCGTAATATTTTGACTTTAATCTCGTAATATTTTGACTTTATTTTCGTAATATTTTTTACATTAATCTCGTAATATTTTGACTCTATTCTCGTAATATTTTGACTTTAATCTCGTAATATTATGACTTTTTTCTCGTAATATTTTGACTTTAATCTCGTAATATTGACTTTTTTCTCGTAATATTCTGACTTTATTCTCGTTACATTTTTACTTTAATCTCGTAGTATTATGATTTTTTTCTCGTAATATTTTGACTTTTTTCTCGTAATATTTTGACTTTAATCTCTTAATGTTTTGACTTTAATCTCGTAATATTATGACTTTATTCTCGTAATATTTTGACTTTTTTCTCGATATATTATGACTTTATTCTCGTAATATTATGACTTTATTCTTGTAATTTGCCCTCCAAAATATTTTTTTTTCTCTTAGTCTGGCCCTAATACTCCATCGTACAGCAGAAACGTTACGGATGAAAGTACATTTTCAGTTGCTGGTTAGAAACTTTATTTATTCACGTTATATATAATATGGTTAATAAATAAAGCAATATTTTAGTGGTTTTAGGGTCCTGGACAATTTTACATCCTGAACAACATGACTGCAGTGTTTAACAGCGACAGGCATGCTGACGTCCTTCATTTTTCCTGATGAGGACGTCCTGCGATTCTTCACATTCGTCCCGTATCGACGTCCTGACCTCGGCGTCCGGAGGATTCCTCGCTGTGTGACAGCAGATGAAACCGTCTCCGGTAACTTTTCTTCCTCTAAATCAGAGCTGAAGGTTTAATATGAGCCGCCGTGACTTTCTGCTGCTCCGAGTCCACATTTAAAAGAAGATGATTTGGACCCTGACGGCTTATAATTAATTAACATCCACCTCCTCCTCCTCCTCCTCCTCCACCTCCGGCTCAGTCTCTCTCTTTCTTTCTTCTTCACGCTCATCCTTTCACCCGTCCTCCTCTTCTTCTTCTTCTCTCTCCTCCCATCAGCGGCGGCATTCAGCCGTTTCCCATCCGACAAGTAATGTTCATCTCTGCAACTTAATTACGCTTAAACGGGACTCGGATGAGGACGGAGAGGTGGAAGGAGGGAGGGTTTGAAACCGGAGGGACGGAGACTCGTATTTTATCCGTCTGCGGGTGAAAATATCTTGTAGAAAGTCCTGAAAATGTTTCTTTTCTCTCTTCATCCATGAGAATTCCCGTCTCTCATCCTCCCGTCTCTCCCTTTTGTTACTCCATCCATCCGTCTCCTTGCATCACCCGTCTCTCTCGCTCTCTCGTCAGACAGTTGGTCAGAGTTCATTAATTTTTACTGCGCAGGTAGTTTCCTCCGCGGGCCGAGATTAGGGATCGGTTTCTACGGTTACCAGCCGGTAATAAGAGGTGAAACGAGGTGAAAAGATGACTGCGGCTCGCGAGCTAAGTGCCGCTGTTTGAGCTGAGTTACACACACATTTGCAATCGAGTGTTGTATCAGGATCAGGAGTCGGAGCCGTGTTTCTGACTCGCTGGGAAATTTGCTCCGGTCCTGCCGACACTGATGTTGTAGAGCGAGACTGTCCGTCAGGATTAGAGAGTTAAACTGCAGCTTTGAGTCTGTTTCAGCCTGTCGGAGAGTTTCAGAGCTACGAAGCAGAGCTGGAATAACTCAGAAATATTCCCAGGGTTGATTTCTCTGCAGATATTCATGCTGCCCAGAGGATGAATCCTCCTCCGGACTCTCAGACGGATGATCATGAAGTTTGGTTCACAGCTTCGTCCTCCTCAGAGTGGATCTTATTAACCTTGGCGATCTTTTTTGGTTTATAGCTACAAACCTGCAAAACTAACATAACTAACGACCAGTCACATCCTTGTTTGGGTTTTTAAAGAGATTTAGAGGCAGTTCAGCTGACAGAAAATGATCCTAAAAAACATCTAAAAAATCAAGGAAGGATGCTCAGATAGAAACCAAACTTCTTCTGCTAAACCTCAGCATGTAAACGTCGCAACTAACGATTAATCAGACGCTTATTTTCGAGATTAATTGACTGTTTGGTCTCTAAAATGGTAAAATAATGCTGATCTCAGTCCCTCAGAGTCCACTTTTTGGTTTATAGCTACAAACCTGCAAAACTAACATAACTAACGAACAGTCGCCTCCTTGTTTGTGTTTTTAAAGAGGTTTAGAAGAAGTTCAACTGACAGAAAGTTATCGTCTTGTCCTGAAAAACTTCAATCAAGATCTGATTTTGAATTCTTGAAAGATGCTCAGATGGAAACCAAACTTCACCTGCTGAACCTCAGCATGTCAACGTCGCAACTAACGATTAATCAGATGCTTATTTCCCAGATTAATTGACTGTTTGGTCTGAAAATGGTCCAGCGTGATGTCTTTATGTCATTTATATTTTGTTTTGTATGACCAGAACACAAAGATTTTCAGTTTAATGTGATTATAAAACAGAGAAAAGCAGGAAAATCTTCAAATTTCCATATTTTCTGCAAGAAACGTAACTTCATCAATTAATTTTCATCTCAGTCATCAAGCTTTTGTTGTTAAAAACTGTATAAAGTAAAAGAGAGGCAGCTATTAAAGCCAGACAGCTTTAAACAACCTCTGGCAAGATTATAAGGAAATTATTGATCAATATGTCACCCATGGATTTTTTTCTTCTTGCGCCACCATCAGGAATGATGGTATAATTTTGATCCAGAGATAAAACCTCTTCAGTGATCAGGTCGAACGTGAAACCTTCACCTCTGAAAAGACCGGAGACGCTAAATCATCTTCACGTCATCAGGACTTTTACGAAACGTATAAATGTTTCTGGAAAGGTTTTGCAGTGACAGGATGACGCTGAACGAACACAACAACAAAGTTTCTGTCGTCCGAAGTAAAGAAGTGATTATATATAGATATATTAACACACACACACACACAGACGTAGACGTAGCGCGAGCCCTGCAGTGCAGTTATTATGTGGTGACAGTGTGACAGAGAATAATGGAGACGCGTGGCCTCGTTCACCTCTGTGTCTGTTAAATTAATGACTAACAGCTTCACACTAAACTCCTGCAGCTCACTCCGTCTCGTGTTACAGCCCGGACAAATTAACAGCAGATTAACACGGAGGAGAGCGGCGGCGGTCTGTCTGCAGAACGCCTTGACGAGACGCTCTGAAAACTGACTCAGGACCAGTTTTCACCGGCTGCAGATACAAGAAAAATCATAAAGATGATGATTGAATTCTCCTCACATGTTTTCCTTGCTCGTATGTTTTGTCTGAGACGACCACGTTTGATTCTGCGAGGTCGGTTTTATAAGAATCGGGACACGATGAGAGAAAGAAGAAGAAGAAGAGACGAGCTCGGTGTCGTTCAGCGCCGGCAGGTCGACTCGTGTTAATCCCGACTGCTGCCGGTCCACGTACACTCCCTCTGCGGCCGTCCACCGCCTTGTTCCCTTCACGCACAGTAGGCTGCCACTTAATTAACGTACGTGTGTGTGTGTGTGTGTGTGTGTGTGTGTGTGTGTGTTCACGCCCTTTTCCCACGTATTATGGTGTTCAGCCGTTCCCAGTGCGGGTATTCAGGGGCTTGTTCAGTTCACCACTGGGGCGTCAGGGCCCCTACCTAATTACACTGTGTGTGTGTGTGTGTGTGTGTGTGTGTGTCTGTGTGTGTGTGCCCAAGAACATATCTGGCTTGTGTGTGTGTGTGTATGGTACAGTAGGCTGGTTCCTAATTACTGTCTGCTCCTTGTATTCCCTCAGTGCCAATACCTCCCTGCCTCACTGAACCCTCGCTCTGTGTGTGTGTGTGCGTGTGTGTGTGTGTCTGTGTGTGTGAGAGTGTGTGTGTGTGTGTGTGTGTGTGTGTGTGTGTGTGTGTGTGTGAGAAGCCGATCCAGCATGGTATCTCATACGCCGGTCATAATATCTCAGACTGACACACTCGCACAGTGTTTTGTATCCGACCACACTCAGCGTTGGAAATGTTCCGTACGTCTCTACGTAACGTTACGTTACGTTACGAGGAACATTGTGTTTTGGCACAAACACGTCTAGAAAGTGTCGTTCAGAATATCTCAGTAGTGTTGTGCGTCTCTTCTTTCCTCCAGACTTGTTTAAACAACAAAACAGTCAGTTTACTCCAGTCAGAGTAAAAAGTACAGGCGTCCTTCCGGTGATCTCGCTCTGATTTTCTGATGATCTCTATCAGATTGTTTGCCGATAAAATAATAAAGTGATGTGAAAAAAAGCCGACAACACTGTCTGACCGGTAACTGACAGTTGTACTTATGAACAGTACTCGAGTAAATAAATCTAAATGGATTTTTCAGTCTGCTTGATTTCTAATATTTCAGCGTTGGAGATGTTCCGTACGTCTCTACGTAACGTTACGTTTCTCTTACTTGGTTCTGGTTAGAGGAACATTGTGTTTTGGCACAAACACGTCTGGAAAGTGTCGTTCAGAATATCTCAGTAGTTTTGTGCGTCTCTTCTTTTTCTCCAGACTCGTGTAAACAACAAAACAATACTTCTTTACAAAGTAATCGAGTACAGGCGTTCTTCAGGTGATCGCTCTCTGATTTTCTGTCAGATTTTTCGCCAATAAAATAATAAACTGATGTGAAAAAAAGCCGACAACACTGTCTGACCGATAACTGACAGTTGTACTTAATTTGTACTTAAACTAAATCTAAATTGATTTTAATGATTTAATGATGATTTGTAATATTTAGTATTGGGTCGACCCCTTGTAAAAAAGAACCAACGCTTGGTTAAATTCAATTAATACTTTAAAAAGTGAGCGTACGTATAATTTACTGACTCTCAGAACTGTAGTGTTGTTGGATTTTGTCCTGAAAGAAGGCAGCAAGAGCCAAAACAGATTCATAAAACTAAAACTAAACAATAAATGGAAGTTTGTTTTTAACTTTCTGATGATGGTTTAGAGTTTTGTCTTCGTCTACGTTACGTTACAACATCTCAGACTGACACACTCGCACAGTGTTTTGTATCCGACCACACTCGGTGTTGGAAATGTTCCGTACGTCTCTACGTAACGTTACGTTTCTTTCCTTGGCTTTGGTTAGAAGAACGTTGTGTTTTTTTTGCACAAACACGTCTGAAAA
>CM077801.1:27183214-27208214 GCA_039737535.1 Lagodon rhomboides
ACATGTCGGCGCCGAACAGTTAAAGTCTGTGCAGGAGTTTAAACAGTGAGAGGATGCAGGTCCAGTGGAGCGGTGCTGCCCGAGTTAATCGGCCCAAACATCTCATTTGAGAAGGGAGAGAGTCTCCTTTAGGCTCCGCGGCTCTCAGTGATGTGACGAGCTGTAAACTTTGTCTTCCCCTCTCGCTTTTATTAAACAGGCAGCGTGGCGACGCAGTCAGACGAGTGTGAAGGTATTAATGAGAAGATGATCATATAGGCCTACCGTTATTCTGTATGTTCATCTCACCACTAACAGACGAGAGGGTTGATGTTAATAGCAGATGTTTATATCATAAAACCTCAGAAATTTCCGACACTTGGAAGGAAATTCTGTTATTTTAAATCATTCTATATTTAAGTCTGTAAATGACGTCTATAAAAGTGCTTTTTTCCTTCTATGAAAGGTTAAAATTGTTATTTTACTCGAAGGATCCCAACAGAGATGGTCCCCATGTCGCCCTCACCACCAGACTCCATTCACAAAAAGGCCAATTTAATAATCTTAAAACAAGCTTTGTTCAAACTCAACAGAAACAAACGAAAACTCATTAAAACCACTGTGGTACGTCTTTGCACTGCTCCAACAATCACCAGCTCCGGTTTGGGTGAAATCAACCTTTAATTCAGCCGGTTAGTTCTGGAAATATCAGGATCATCACACCTGTCGATGACGATCGATAAAGTCGATGTCGATGATCGATAAGATATATTTCCTCCTTCTCTTCACTCTTTCCTTCTTGTCTTCACTCCTCCCTCCTTCCCTTCACTCCTCCCTCCTTCTCCTTCCCTTCACTCTTTCCTCCTTCCCTTCACTCCTCCCTCCTTCCCTTCACTCCTTCCCTTCACTCCTCCCTCCTTCCCTTCACTCTTCCCTCCTTCCCTTCAGTCTTCCTCCTTCCCTTCACTCCTCCCTCCTTCCCTTCCCTCTTCCCTCCTTCCCTTCACTCTTCCCTCCTTCCCTTCACTCTCTCCTTCCCTTCACTCCTTCCCTTCACTCCTTCCCTTCACTCCTTCCCTTCACTCCTCCCTTCTTCCCTTCACTCTTCCCTCCCTCCCTTCAGTCTCTCCTTCCCTTCACTCCTCCCTCCTTCCCTTCAGTCTCCTCCTTCCCTTCACTCCTCCCTCCTTCCCTTCACTCCTCCCTCCTTCCCTTCACTCTTCCCTCCTTCCCTTCAGTCTCTCCTTCTCTTCACTCCTCCCTCCTTCCTTTCAGTCTCTCCTTCCCTTCACTCCTCCCTCCTTCCCTTCACTCCTCCCTCCTTCCCTTCACTCTTCCCTCCTTCCCTTCAGTCTCTCCTTCCCTTCACTCTTCTCTCCTTCCCTTCAGTCTTTCCTCCTTCTCTTCACTCCTCCCTCCTTCCTTCTCCCTCTTCATCCCTCAAGTCCTTTGTTAGGTCCTGATAAATTAACTCTGACGTGCTGCCAAAATGGCTTCTCCCTCCCTCCCTCCCTCCCTCCCTCTTCCCCTCCCTCCCTCCCTCCCTCCCTCCCTCTCTCTCTCTCCCTCTCCCTCCCTCCCTCCCTCCCTCCCTCCCTCCCCTCTCTCCCTCCCTCCCTCCCCCCCCCCCCCTCCCTCTCTCCCCCTCCCTCCCTCCCTCTCTCCCCCCTCCCTCATGTGTTCTCACACCTACAGCTAATTGAATTGGCAATTTGTGTAACAGTACTGATCCCCTGTTCTCTCTCTCACACACACACATATGTACGTACACACACATTCTTTTCATCTTTAATACACACCTCCACCATCACACACACACACACACACACACACACACACACACACACACACACACGCTAGTTTGTTGCCAATTTCATATTAAACAGAAAATAAATTAACAACAGCAGTAATGTTTGACTTTGAGAGACCAAAGTTAAATTGCCTTTCCAATACGATGGTCAGACACACACACACACACACACACACACACACACTCACACACACACACACACACACACTCAGACACACACACACACACACACACACACACACACACAGCAGTTTTGAATCTCTTCTCATTGTTTTGCTTTTTAATTATTTTAACATGAATTTTTAAAGAGAAAAACTTTTTTTTCATTAGAACAGGAAATGTGTGTGTGTGTGTGTGTGTGTGTGTGTGTGTGTGTGTGTTGGACTGTACTGCAGGTTCAGGTCTTTGTTTGTAACCACATATCCCAGGTGTGTGTGTGTGTGTGTGTGTGTGTGTGTGTGTGTGTGTTGCAGGTTCAGAGGTCTCACTGCAGACAAACAACAACAACATTAACACACACACACTGACGGCTAAACGCTCAGAGCATCGCTGCAGGGGCTGACAGAAACACACACACACACACACACACACACACACACACACACACACACTGTTTACCAGAGAGAGGTTGTCATTGTTATTCTCTGGCCGTCACGTGTTGATCTTCCTCTTTTAGGCCTCGTGTCCACACAGCGTCTGTTTCTCTCGAGTGATTCGAGTTTGAAAATCTCTCAACTTTTCAGAAAGTCTCTGCTGATGTCATCTCGTCACTCCTGAGCACTTTCTCTAAACCAATCACATCGCTCGAGAAGCTACGATGGTTCTGTAACGTAACTAATCTGTCGGAGAGCGACGTGAAAGAAACGAGTTCTTCACTTCTTCTGTTACACTTTTATTTCTCCATCTTCCTCTCGCCTTTCTCCTTCTTCGTCTCCACATCACCTTCTGCCACCTCCTCTTTATCCTCCTCCTCCCTCACATCCTCACTCTTCCCTCCTTCCCTTCAGTCCTCTTTTACCTCCTCCTTCCTCCACCTTCTCCTCCTCTTCATCTATCTTCTCCTACACTGACTTTTCACCCTCCCTCTCACCTCCTCCTTGCTCTGTTCCTCAGTTTTTCTCCTCCTAATCTTCATCCTCCTGTTCACCTCCTCCTCCTCCTCCTCGTCCACTCGTCAGTCTCTGAGCTCACAGGCTTCATTCGAGCTGATCGGACCAGAACCACATGTATTGTTCTGAAGGTTCTGTGAGATGTTCTGAGCTGCGTCTCCTCTCCTCCTCCTTTGTCTCGTCTCCTCACTCACTCTTAAAGTCTCTCGTTCACAAGGGCGTTTCATTACATCATTAATTGAGCCTAATTCAGCTACATTACCCCCCCAAAAAAACCCGACAGGAGGCGTGTGTGTGTGTGTGTGTGTGTGTGTGTGTGTGTGTGTGTGTGTGTTTAAATTCAGTGTAATGAGGTCTGCAGGGAGACGAGGACGGAGGTTGTGTAGAGAGGAGAAAATTACCTCAGGGCAGAAAAATCTCTCTTTTAGTGAGCTTTAATGCCCCTCTGAGCTGTCTCACTCTCTGTGTGCCTGTCTCACTCTCTGTGTGCCTGTCTCACTCTCTGTGTGCCTGTCTCACTCTCTGAGTGCCTGTCTCACTCTCTGTGTGCCTGTCTCACTCTCTGAGCTGTCTCACTCTCTGAGCTGTCTCACTCTCTGAGTGCCTGTCTCACTCTCTGTGTGCCTGTCTCACTCTCTGAGTGCCTGTCTCACTCTCTGAGTGCCTGTCTCACTCTCTGTGTGCCTGTCTCACTCTCTGTGTGCCTGTCTCACTCTCTGTGTGCCTGTCTCACTCTCTGTGTGCCTGTCTCACTCTCTGTAGTGCCTGTCTCACTCTCTGAGCTGTCTCACTCTCTGAGTGCCTGTCTCACTCTCTGTGTGCCTGTCTCACTCTCTGAGTGCCTGTCTCACTCTCTGTGTGCCTGTCTCACTCTCTGAGCTGTCTCACTCTCTGAGCTGTCTCACTCTCTGTGTGCCTGTCTCACTCTCTGAGTGCCTGTCTCACTCTCTGTGTGCCTGTCTCACTCTCTGAGTGCCTGTCTCACTCTCTGTGTGCCTGTCTCACCCTCTCTGTGTGCCTGTCTCACTCTGTGTGTGCCTGTCTCACTCTCTCTGAGTGCCTGTCTCACCCTCTCTGTGTGCCTGTCTCACTCTGTGTGTGCCTGTCTCACTCTCTGAGCTGTCTCACTCTGTGTGTGCCTGTCTCACTCTCTGTGCCTGTCTCACTCTCTGTGTGTGCCTGTCTCACTCTGTGTGTGCCTGTCTCACTCTCTGTGCCTGTCTCACTCTGTGTGTGCCTGTCTCACTCTCTGAGCTGTCTCACTCTCTGTGTGCCTGTCTTACTCTCTGAGCTGTCTCACTCTCTGTGTGCCCGTCTCACTCTCTGAGCTGTCTCACTCTCTGAGCTGTCTCACTCTCTGTGTGCCCGTCTCACTCTCTGAGCTGTCTCACTCTCTGAGTGCCCGTCTCACTCTCTGAGCTGTCTCACTCTCTGAGTGCTTGTCTCACTCTCTGTGTGCCTGTCTCACTCTCTGAGTGCCTGTCTCACTCTCTGTGTGCCTGTCTCACTCTCTGTGCCTGTCTCACTCTCTCTGTGTGCCTGTCTCACTCTCTCTGTGTGCCTGTCTCACTCTCTGTGTGCCTGTCTCACTCTCTGTGTGCCTGTCTCTCTCTCTGTGTGCCTGTCTCACTCTCTGTGTGCCTGTCTCACTCTCTGAGTGCCTGTCTCACTCTCTGAGTGCCTGTCTCACTCTGTGAGCTGTCTCACTCTCTGTGTGCCTGTCTCACTCTCTGAGTGCCTGTCTCACTCTGTGTGTGTGCCTGTCTCACTCTCTCTGAGTGCCTGTCTCACTCTCTGTGTGCCCGTCTCACTCTCTGAGCTGTCTCACTCTCTGTGCCTGTCTCACTCTGAGTGCTCGTCTCACTCTGTGTGCTCGCTCTGAGTGCTCGCTCACTCTCTGAGCTGTCTCACTCTCTGAGCTGTCTCACTCTGTGTGCCCGTCTCACTCTCGTGTGTGCCCGTCTCACTCTCTGAGCTGTCTCACTCTCTGTGTGCCTGTCTCACTCTCTGAGTGTCTGTCTCCCTGCCCGGCTCACACACTCGTTCCTGTTTTCCTGTCTTCTGTAGCCTCGGGGCGAGTTGATTTTATTTAACGGCACATTTTCTTCTAAATCAACTCGATGTTCTTTACATTAAGATGCAGGAAGCAACAGGTGACACGTAGAGGAGAATAAAACGCAAACAGCTCGAGGAAACAAGAGAAAAACCAGGCGAGGACAGAAGATGTAAACGCTGCAGGAGCTTTAATGAAACGTGCTGCATGTTTGGACGCTGCTCAGGACGAGACGCTCGAGACAAACTCTGGATTCAGACTGTTTCCCTCCGAACCTTCACGACATCATCGTCACCATGCAGAGATGTTGAGGAGAAAATTATATTATGGGTGCAGATATTAGATGATTTGGATGATATTTATAATCACACTTTTAAAAACAGCAAATGTTAAAGATCAAGGTTGGAAAATAAAACTTGTTTCATTAATTAGAAGTCAACTATTAAATTAATGGTCAACTATTACATACAAGACAAAACAAGACATTTGAGGACGAAACACTGATCGACATTTTTAAGCATTTTCTGATATTTTATATATCAAACAATTAATTGATTAATCAGAAAAATAATCAACGTATTAATAGACAATGAAAATGATCGTTATTTGCCGCCCTGATGGAAAATAAACTCTGGTGAGGGTAACGTGAAGACTTTTACTGACAGTCGTAGCGTCGAACAGCTGCTGTGTTCGGTTCATGTTGTGTTCGCTTCTTCCTCTGTTTGAGTTTGTGACCTATTTCCAGGGCTGATGTTCAGAACGTGATTGAAATCTGGTGATAAAGGAGATAATTTTTTTTAAATTCAGAGTCTCTTCCTGTCTGTCTCTCACACTCCCTGTCTTTGTGTTGTGAGAGAGAGACAGTGTGACCTGAGGGCAGATTCCTCTCTCTCTCTCTCTGGCTGTTGTACTTTCTGTTTTTCTCTTTAGACAGAGTTTTGCCCTCAGGGAGAAATTTTAGAAAGCTATAAACCATTTCTCTCTCTGCCTGTCTCTCTCTCTCTGCCTGTCTCTCTCTCTGCAGAGATGAACAGTGATGGAAAGACAGATGAGGATAGTAAACGAGGGACAGAAACGTGTCTTGTTGCATGTGAATCTTCTGTTTGTTTGCATAAAAATGTTTTATTTGAGTTTTTCTTCCTTAAAATAACTGAACTTTCTGTGGAGACGTCGTTCTGCTGGTTGACGTCACTCAGTTAAACCTGTTAGCATTATTAGCTACTTGTGTTTCCCAAAGGAAACGACCAGTTCAGATCTGATTAGCATGAAGCTAACCATTCCCTTTGGTTTCAATGAGAAGGGCTAACGATGCTAACTTGTTCCAGATTGTTCTGCAGAGTTGATCACACTGGTTCCTCTTGTCCTGTGCCATGTGTGTTCGTCACGCTAGGCTGTATAAACGTGAGTGTGTGTGTGTGTGTGTGTGTGTGTGTGTGTGTGTGTGTGTGTGTGTGTGTGTGTGTGTGTGTGTGTGTGTGAGAGAGAGCTTTGCTCGTATCAATGTGTCTGAGTCTCACCGGTCTTCTTCTGTCCTGTCCTGTGCTTTTTCTCTCCTTGTGTGTGTGTATGTATGTGTGTTTGTGTATGCGCCTGCGTGTGTGTGTGTGTGCACGTGTGTGTGTGTGTGTGTGTGTTTAGCTATCGGTGCCCAGAGAAGGAGGAGTCCCACCGCCGTCGCCTCGGAGATCTTCGAGCCTCACCTGGGCAGCCACATTTTACAGGTAGGAACCCTTCAAGGTCCAAGCTTCACTTCATCTCACACACACACACACACACACACACACACACACACACACACACACACACACACACACTTTCTCATATGTTTTGTGTCTGATGAGCAATTTCTTGTTTTCTTTGTGCTGTTGCATCATTCAGCATGATGTGCAATCAATATACTGTACACACACACACACACACACACACTACTTTGTGGCCCCAGTGCATCATGGGACGTTGTTTTTACACAGTCTGGCCACTATGTGAAAAGAGCTTGAAAGCCTGGCGCTGGGTTGGAAGTGAGGACGTGTTGATATGTAGAGCTGTTCACACAAAGTTCAAACGTCTCGCCTCACATGTGGTGAAGATGTGATGAATTCTTCTTCACTCTCTACTTCCTGTTCTTCCTGATTCCTGATCCGTAGAGTAAATTCTGGATCCTGTCACTTCCTCCTCAGAATCAGGATTTTTACACCGTTTTGTTATCTGAATTATTTCCTCTGACTTTGCCTCTGAGCGTCACGGAGCTGAACTCGCTCCTCGTAACGTACCTTTACGTTATTAGCGCAGCGATTCCTCATAATTCAGCCTCAGATTTTTTTTCACCGCCGCCGACTTCAATTATTCCTCAACATCCAGCTGCTGCCGCCGCTAAGCTGAATTATTAAATGGAATTATGAAAGTATGATAATGACTGGGTTATCGCCGCTCGCTCCCTCGGGTTTGTGTGTGTGTGTGTGTGTGTGTGTGTGTGTGTGTGTGTCTTGTAGTTTTAATCCCTAACATGCTCCACTCCTTATCTGTTTAACATACAGCCCAAAGGCTGAGCTTTTAACATCACAACCAGGCTGACGCGATACCACAGCTGATAGAGGCTGCTAATCTGTGTGTGTGTGTGTGTGTGTGTGTGTCTATCTGTGTGTGTGTGTGTGTGTGTGTGTGTGACACCATACGCACTATTTGTAAGTGTGCATCCGTTTCTGAGATGATTTTGTAAACCTCAAGTCTTCTCAACATTTGTGTGTGTTATTAAACCTGGAAGTGTGTGTGTGTGTGTGTGTGTGTGTGTGTGTGTGTGTGTGTGTCAGCTACACCTGATTATTATTATAATCTCGCTGACACCAGTGAGCCTTCGCTGTGTAAAAAAACCACACTTTTCTAATCTTCTTGTACTTTCTTTTTTTTTTTTCATCCCTTTATCGTATTCAAGGATCCTGACGGGAAAAGTTGCTCACAGATATGAAGAATTCATTACAGAGCGAAACATCCGCTGTTTGAAACACACACACACACACACACACACTCTGACCGTCTGTAACAGAGAAAGCAGATTAATGTTGTAAGAAGAAGAAGAATCCTGTATGAGAAGCCGAGCAGATCGGTCGTATTAAACGATGAGGGCGGTGTAGAAAAGGACATTTTGCGTTTTATTTATCGCCGACGATGTCATGGCAACAATAGTGATGTCACCTCTGTCGTGAACAAGGGGTTAACTCTGTGATATCACAGTGGTTTGACCTCGGTCCAGTTAAAATAAGTACTTGATGTAAGTAGAAACAAGTTGACTTTTAAGCAGCGATGCACGATGTTGAATCGGACAGATGAATTAAAGAAATCACAGCCGATGGTACGAAGCTAAGCTGTGCAGCCTCTCCACACAGCAGCTAATAAAACCAGAGAAGAAGAAGAACAAGCATGCTGATGCTGCAGCTGTAGAGCCACGCGATGACGTCACCATTACATCATAATGAAGCATCTTTGCTCTCTACGTCTGAGCCTTTCTGAATGAAAAAGCATCAAAATGTTTGTTTCTATTATCCGTCATGAGAGTCAGGTGGTTATCGGTTATCGTATCAGCTGAAAAATATCCACTACTTTAAAGTGAAAGTCCCTTCTGTTTGTTTTACATCCATCCACCCGGAAACCTCCTCCCAACTTTATACTACATCACCTGACATTTATTCTCAGCGGCTGTCGCACAGATCGCTTCTAGCGGTAACTGACGGTAACAACTGGGCCAGCTGAGGAAGAGCTAACAAGCTAACAACACGTTAGACAAACCAACGCTGTGCTGGAGAAAATAATGAAAGATTGTTTATCTTCATTTCCAGTTGTGTCTCTACTGAGGACATAATGGTTTAGCAAAACACTATAAGAACTTCCCCCTTTTCTATTCAGTCGATCGATGATCGTGAATCGATTCCGAATCGAAATCTGACGCCCGAGAATCAGAATCGAATCGCATCCTGAGATTGTTAAAGATTCACACCTCTGTCTTCTGTTTGTTCTGAGTATCTTCTCTCTCCAACAACATTAACTGTCCTTCAGTTGTTTGGGAACGCACCTGATCAGTCTCAGCTATCAGTCAGCTTCTTCAGGAGGTCATGTTCCTGCTGATTAGAGAGGTCAGGTAGAAACAGGTCTGAGATCTCACCTGAGCGTCACGCCGGCAGCTAGAGGGCGCTGTGACCGCCGTGACTCAAACGGCGGAGCATCAGCTCTGCGTACAGCCGCGTCTCTCACACGTCCTCGCCGCCGCGTTTGTTCTTTATCCGTCCCGCTTTAATCCTGCCGCAGAGGAGAGAGAGAGAGCGAGAGCGTGTCGCCGTGACAACCGACTCTCCTCTTCCGCCGCTCTGCACATCATGTTGTCATGTGTGAGTGTTAACACGAGGCTGCGACGAGCCGCCGCGCATCCGCTCACGCTGCGCTGAGCATCGCACGCCGAGTGTGTCTGCGAGTGTGTGTGTGTGTGTTAACGTCGTGTTCTCGTCCTGCAGAGACACTAGACATCCCATAATACCTTGTTATAATCCCTGGAGAGTCACTATGACAACCATATGAGGCAGATCCCCGGGCAGATTGGAGCAGCTGTGAGATTGAAAGTGACACGAACAACGTGGGCCTCGTCTCACCTGGAAGTCAGAGGAAGGTGTGTGTGTGTGTGAGAGAGAGAGTGTGTGTGTGTGTGTGTTCAGCATTTTACTTTGAAAGCGTTCCTACAGGAAGAGACTACTTATTAGAGATTAACCTGCTTGACAGGTGAAATTTCGTCGTCCAATAAACATTGTAGACGTAGCAGGATGCTTTGTTGACTACGAGACGTCACCTGACTTTATGAGTTTTAGATGAAATGTTCCTTTAAACAGTGGAAATAAGGTGGATATATGACTGAACGACGGGTGAAACTCGTCTCCAAACCGCAGATTCAGGTAGAAGCTAATAGAGGATCTTAAAACAGAGCTTTTCTCTCTGGTCCTTTTTATTTTACCTTGATTTTGATTTTCTTTTGACTGATGTGTGTCCAAATTAATGAATCAGAGTCGTTCGAGATGATCAGATGAAGACAGAAGCAGTCAAAGCTCGATACGTCTTCTCCTCTCGTGGTCCAAAATGATAATTTCATCAGCATCAGGACGATATTTCAGATGTATTTGTTGATAATATCCATCTGTCCTTGTTCAGAGTTTAGTGGAATATTAAGATATTATTGAACTTCCACAGCAGACAGGAAGTCAGCTTCCCTCTGAGTCACGCAGCGCTCAGGATAAACACACTTTCAACATCAAATGGTTCGTGTGTTGTCTACGTGACGTTTCCACATCACTGTGTGTGTTTGTGTGTGTGCGTGTGTGCGCTGCCTTTCCTCGCGGCGGCGGCGGCGGAGGAAGGCCCCCGACGTGTTGGTGGCAAATTGGCCTCATTAATCTCCCGCTTAATTGATTGTGAGAAGTTTGAGGATGACATTTTAAGAAAGCGTGGCGGACGGGGCGCGCCGTGATTGATTTGGCTAAACCGCCGCGCTAATGAATGCCAGCCAGTCACTTAGGTGGTGGAGACCAGACACTAATTTCAGAGAGATTAGGCCAGAGAGGTTGATAACGCTTAATGAAGAGAGAGAGAGAGAGAGAGAGAGAGAGAGAGAGAGAGAGAGAGAGAGAGAGAGAGAGGAGGGAGCGTCGTTAAACAGGATGTAAAGCTCCATGTGTGCTCTGCTGTCAGGCCTGAGCCGTGTGTGTGTGTGTGTGTGTGTGTGTGTGTGTGTTGTGTGTGTGTTTGTATGAACTTTATTACTCATCAGAGATCTGAGCAGGAGAAACATGATTCTGCGTCTGAAGTGTCTCTGATGAGTTGTCGCTCGCTCGTCTCGAATCGACGTTCAGGAGGATTTTATCAAACTTACTTACTAAAATGATTCATATTTGCAGGATAATTTCAGTTTGTTACAACGTGGGTTTAATTTTTTTATAGTGTTGTTAGCATGTTTTAGCATTTACATACGTAGCGAACTGAAGTGAAATGTTTATAAAAAATTGGACTTTACAGTTTTTAAAGTAAAAGTACACAAAAAGAAAACATCCTGATACCTGAACCTGATAAAATACGATAGAAACAACATTTATCATCGTTCACACAACTCAGGGTTCCTACGCATCCAGGAAAAACCTGGAAAACCTGAAAAACCTGAAAAATGATTGACCAATTTTCCAGTCATGGAAAACATATGGAAAATGAGAAAAAAGGAAAAATGTCCAGGAAAGTTTTCCTGGAAAGTTATTTCAGGGTTCCCACTCTTTCCTTGAAATTATTTTCCAGGACTTTTTCAGGACATTTTCGCTGTCCTGGAAAATAATTTCAAGGAAAGAGAGGGAACCTTGCAACTGCATGAACGTCATCGTTGCGACCTTCGTCTGATACTACTATGTTAACAGTCTGGTTGTAGTTTGGGTTTAAATATCTACGGTACTGATGTATGTTCCTACGTTACGTACGTGCCGTAACGTGACGGGAAGCGAGTGACAGAGAGACTGCAGGACGGGTCGCTTGGATTTAAATGTGGTTTTATACGTGATGTATGATTGGACCCGAGCACAGGCGGCAATAAAAAAAAAAGTACAGAAAAAGAAAACATCCTGATACCTGAACCTGATAAAATGCGATAGAAACAACAGATATCATCATTCATACAACTCAGGGTTCCCACGCGTCCTGGAAAACCTGGAAAATGACTGACCAAATTTCCAGTCATGGAAAACATATGGAAAATTAGAAAAAAGTAAAAATGTCCTGGAAACGGTTAAGTTTTCCTGGAAAGTTATTTCAGGGTTCCCACTCTTTCCTTGAAATTATTTTCCAGGACTTTTTCAGGACATTTTCGCTGTCCTGGAAAATAATTTCAAGGAAAGAGTGTGAACTTCATCGCTACGTACCAGCACCAGGCGGGCCGGACCTTCATCTGATACCACTATGAAACAGTCTGGTTGTAGTTTGGGTTTAAATATCTACGTACCTGATGTATGTTCCTACGTTACGTATGTACCGTAACATGACGGGAAGTGAGTGACAGAGAGACCGCAGGACGGGTCTCTTGGATTTAAATCTGGTTTTATACGTGATATATGATTGGACCCGAGCACAGGCGGCAATAATAACTATATGAAAGTCTCGTTTGCTGTTACAGCTCATTTATAATCATCAGAGGAATCAGAGACTGTTTCATGAAGTTCCTTGTCTTCACTTTAAGCTTCCGAAGACACCTGACTTCCTCCTTTGCTCTCGTAATAATAACCATGTTCACACGAGGTTACCGCCTACAAACAGACGTCAGAATCACTCTTAGTCAGCTGCTTTCACAGTCGACCTCCATGAAACAGGCTGCATGAAGACAAAGAGTTGAATCCATCCCTGATTTGGTTTTGAGAGAAACAACCCGACATGTGTCGCCTGACGTTGAGTTCTTGATCTTTCAGAGACGATACAACACGATGATCAGACGGCTCTGAAGCTGATGGACGTCTGTTTTCTGTCTCTCTCATCACGATGGTCGTTTGTCCCTTTAAAGACAGATTTCACGGACTGCTCCTTTAAAGACAAACGCAGCTGAAAAGAGGAACTTCAGGATGTCGTCGTAGAAGCTCTAAAGTTGAGCGGCTCAGGAAAGTAGCAGGAAGTTTGGTTGTTGCTGATGAAGTGAAAGTGTTGGTGGACTTTAAAGAGCAGATTGATGTCGGGCGCGTTTTACAGACGCCATGTGTTGTTTGAAGATGAAGACGCGGCGGACAGACGGACACTAATTACACAGAGAGATGAAGGGAGGTGATGAAGTAAAGAGTCCAAACGGAGCGAGGAAGAGTCGGAGAGCGACTGATGAAGAGACGCTCGGCCTGTTTACGCCTCACTGAAGTCAGAAAGTGAGACGGCGAGAACAGAAAGTGTGTGATTCTCTTTGTGTCGGCGTGTTTGTGACAGCCGGGCCGAGCACCTGGCAGGATGAGAGTCTGGGGGGGGGGGGAGGTGTGCCACACCTGTGACGACACACACACACACACACACACACACACACACACACGTCCGCCTCGCCGAGTGAGAATTAAACACACGGCGTGCAGAGGACGACCTGGAGATCTGCAGCAAGGAGACGAGGAGTCAAGGGAAGAAGTCTGGGAGGCGAGGACGCACACACACACACACACACACACTCACGTGTGTGTGTGTGTGTGTGTGTGTGTGTGTGTGTGTGTGTGTGACAAGATAAAACCCAAACGACTGTCCTGTTTGATCCGCGCGAGGCGTTTGAGTCCTTCACCTGCAGCTGTTAACCGACCGCGTGTAAAGCAGATGTGAGGCGCCCGCGTGTTGTCACGGCGATGAGGGGGAAATTAAAGACGACAGCGACGGCGCAGGCCCGACACGACACCGCTTCCTGTCAGCCCCGTCAATCAAGCTGTCAGCCAATGAGTGTCACCGTAGGTAAAAAATTAGACGTGCAGACGTGAGAGGACGGAGGGATGACAGGACGGATCCGCCGCGCTCCCTCCCCCCGAGGATTGTGGGAATATTACTGTGGAGGTTTATAAACAGGAAGTGGTGAAATGTGAGAAGAAGAAGAGAGGACGCAGACAGGAAGTCACAGACATTGTTTTAAAGGATCAGACCACAGTTTTTCTGGTAATTCCTGCTGAACATTTCTCAGTTTCTGTTTCAGTTCGTTAGAGATTTGAAATTTAACTCGTCTGTATCATCTCGTTGCTTCGCTGCCGTGTGATACTTAACTTAAAAAATTGTCTAAATAAATCGCGACGTAGGTTGCGAAAAACTGCCAAAAATGTCCCATAAGGAATGGATGGGACGGGGTCAAAAAAGTCGCAAAATCATCAACGTTTTTCAAACATCTCCTGCTCTGGCAGACTTTGACCTAGAGACACCATTCAAACTTTAAAATGTAGGCACAAGTCTTATCTATTTGAGTTGTATTTGAACTTTCTTTCTACGATGTTTAGTTTTTGAACGGTGACCCTTAATTGATCGTGAGTGATTTCGAAAAATTCAGGATTTTCAATGTGTGTGTATTGCGGAATGTTCGCGCAGCACCAACTGGCAGAGTGGGGGAGCCTGAAAAAAACTCTCCGAAAATGTTTCTTCAGATGACGATCCTAGCCACAGATTTCACACTACAATAGTGATATTTTCCAAGAACGTAGCCACACTTGTCTTCTGTCTGGCAACGTGTCCACTTTATCGGGAGGATGTACGGTTTTTGAATTATCTGCGTCTGAACCGACACAAACTCCAGCAACTGCCCCATAAGCCCCAATGTTAAACGGGAAGAGGATTTTCGGAGAAAAGCAGAAACTGCCCCTTTTTTAACTCGCTGTTATTACCACATTTTTCGAAGTAGGACCACAAAACTTGATGACTGTGTTCTTTAAGGCCTTTCCCGCTGGATGGTGAAAAATTTTGCCGATATCATCTTTGATTTTGAAGAAATAGCAGTATTTTGACAAGGTGATCCTCAGCTGAAATCGCTCTAAAATCAGCTGTCTCAGCCACTGTCGTCGGGTGAACTTGACAACCGTCACCGTGGCAACCGAGATCCACTGGGCCATCAGAGAGATCCTCTGCAAAACTCATCGACATCTCTGGCAGACTTTGACCTAGAGACACCATTCAAACTTTAAAATGTAGAGACAAGTCCAGGCCATCAACGTGGGGGCTTCGACTTTTTGGCAGCTTTTAACTTTTTTTTCATAGTCACGGGGCCAAGCCGCACAGCCCACTCTCGCGATTCCCCTGCTAATTCATCCAAGGAAACGCAACGTCTCAGCCAACCAAATTAACCCAGAGATAGATATTCAATCTCAATAAATCAAAGTGTAATTGTAATCTAAGAAATGTTAACGACTAATTGAAACCCAATTGTTCAAACCTCTGGACAGACAGATGTTTAAAGTTGAAAATTAATCCATCCCTCCATATTGCGGCGCTGTCTGTGGTCCTGAATGTAGCCGAGGAGATCGATTGATTAACAATCAGATAATCAGATGTTCTTCACCGAAATTAGCTTGAATACGGAGGTTTTTAAACGCTCGTTTCCTCGATTGTTATCACGAAACAGGAAGTAGAAAGACATCAGACGACATCCAGACAAACTTCTTTTAAAAAGTCTTAATCGGTGATATTCTGAAAGGAGTGAAACACGAGCGTCCAGCCGGGTGTTGATACCTGAGTCATTTGTCCAGAAGTGAGTGAATAAAGACCAAAGCCAGATGTTGGCAGATGTTAGTGGCCTTGTAGTCCAGTGTAGAAGAAGTAGAGACAGAAGAGAATCAGCAGAGAGATGACGGGTCGGACCGGTTCCACGCAGATAAAAAGGAGCTGGAGTAAAGATAGCTTGAATACGGAGGTTTTTAAACATGGGTAAACGCTAAAAACGCTTGTTTCCTCGACTGTTATCAGGAAACAGGAAGTAGAAAGACATCAGACTACATTCAGACCAACACTGAACTTCTTTTAAAAAGTCTTAAATACCCGGGTGTTGATCCGATAGAGCCGATAAACACCTGATACCTGCAGATCATCATCATTCGTCCAGAAGTGAGTGAATAAAGACCAAAGCCAGATGTTGGCAGGTGTTAGTGGGTTTTTAGTGTAGAGACAGAAGGAACCAGCAGAGAGATGACGGGTTCGGACCGGTTCCACGCAGATAAAAAGGAGCTGGAGTAGAGATTGTGTTGTGACCAGCGGAGACGGAGATCTGTGGCTGAGTGCCGCTTAAATCTCCTCTGGATCGTTTCCAGATACGAGACACTTAGAGCGACGAGCGGAGACGAAGCCTGAAACACTCGAGAGGTGCTCGAGGAGACGCTGAGAGCGAGGATCGTCCTCGACTGTGAGAATTCAGCCTGAAGGAGACGGACAGAGAGACATCAGATCGTCTGAACGGACGCCGTTTACGTCTTCTTACGTCGTTTAATTTTCTCTTTCGCCTCGACACGTCTGCCGAGCGTGAAGTCAGAAGATGTCAGATAAATAAATACTCAAATACCTGGAAAAAGATTCTTCCTTCACTTTCATAAATGACAAAAAAGCAGCAAATCGTCACGTTAAAGAATTTAAAACAAGAGAATATTTAATGTTTTGTGTGAATAAATGAGTGAAAGAGAGATATTAGATCATCTGAACAGACGGCGTTTACGTCTTCTTACGTCTTTTAATTTTCTCTTTCGCCTCGACACGTCTGCTGAGCGTGATGAGCACTGATGTCGGATAAATAAATACTCAAATACCTGAAAAAAGATTCAGAAATCGTCACATTAAAGAAGCTAAAACAAGAGAATATTTAATGTTTTGTGTGAATAAATGAGTGAAACATGAAACGTTCTGTCAGAGACGACGTGTCGGACGCAGCCTCAGATATTTTCCTTCGTCCTCGACTGTGAGAATTCAGCCTGAAGGAGACGGACAGAGAGACATCGGATCATCTGAACGGACGCCGTTTACGTCTTCTTACGTCTTTTAATTTTTTCTTTTCGCCTCGACACGTCTGCCGAGCGTGATGAGCACTGATCGGGAGGGAAAGTCAGATAAATAAATACTCAAATACCTGGAAAAAGATTCTTCCTTCACTTTCATAAATGACATAAAAGCAGCAAATCGTCACATTAAAGAAGCTAAAACAAGAGAATATTTAATGTTTTGTGTGAATAAATGAGTGAAACATGAAACGTTCTGTCAGAGACGACGTGTCGGACGCAGCCTCAGATATTTTCCTTCGTCCTCGACTGTGAGAATTCAGCCTGAAGGAGACGGACAGAGAGACATCGGATCATCTGAACGGACGCCGTTTACGTCTTCTTACGTCTTTTAATTTTCTCTTTCACCTCGACGCGTCTACCGTGTGTGATGAGCACTGATAGAGAGGGAAAGTCAGATAAATAAATACTCAAATACCTGAAAAAAGATTCATAAATCGTCACACTAAAGAATTTAAAACAAGCGAATATTTAATGTTTTGTGTGAATAAACGAGTGAAACATGAAACGCTCCGTCAGAGACGACGTGTCGGACGCAGCCTCAGATATTTTCCTTCGCTCTGTGTGTGTCGGCGTGTTGAACTCTGGGCCTCGAGATGAATTTTTAAGACCTGCATATTCAAAAGCGAACACACACACACACACACACACACACACACACACACGCGCGGCGAGCGGTGAGTTTCAGCCCGGTTTCGCCAGCCTGCATGCGCAGATGACTCCAGAGGCCCGGCGTGACCCGGCGGCGGCGAGACTAAAGGTCACGCCGGTGAGCGTCGAGCCTCGCATCCTGATTACCCACAACCCCCCTCTCTGACTTCCTGTGAGGTCCGGCAGGTTCATTAGCTGTGGGAATAACTGCAGAGAGAGAGAGAGGGAGGAGGTCTGAACCAATAAACGAAGCGTCCAGAGAGCGAACGAGGGGAAAGAAACGAGGAAAAAGACGAGTGCAGCTCTTATTATTTATGCAGTCGATAGGCCGCGGCTTGTCTGCATCTCTAATTGTTTGATTTTATAGGCGGGACGGCTCTTTAAACAAACACGCTCGTATGCTAATGGCGGTGCGACGGTGCCCTCCTGACAGCATCTGCTGGGAGGCTGGACTGCAGGATTATGGGAGTTTTTTTTCTTCTCGAGGAGGGGAAGTTGAATATCATTTGGATAATTAAAAATGACAGAGGAAACGGTCCACACACACACACACACACACACACACACACACACACACACACACGGCCACTTTGTCTTGACAGGTGGAGGAGGACGGAGGGAGGGAGGTGCAGAGAGGGGAGGTTAGTCCTGATTGCTGTCAATCAAGCGGTCCGGTGGGAGGACCGCGGAGGCAGGCGGACCGCCGTGAACTTTGACCTCCTCCCTGGCCGACGTGATGCTCGTGTGTGTGTGTGTGTGTGTGTGTGTGTGTGTGTGTGTGTAGAGAGAGTTAACAACCTTGAGAGACGGGCTGAATTTCAACAGGCTCAGGGCCAAAGAGAGAGAGAGAGAGAGAGAGAGACGGAGGAAGAGACAGAAGACGAGGGCGAGGAAGTGAAAGGATGGAGGGTAAAGGAGGTCAGAGACACCAGAGCGAGCCGGCGGCGGGATTCAAATGTTGTTACACAATAAGTGTTTCTGGATTTATCGTGACGTGACATCAATAATTAACGTTAAGATGTTCAGTCACAACATCACAGGACATATATCTGAGTATTAAAGCTGCACTTATCAATACTTTATATCAACAATGAGTCACATTTATATGTGAAAGATGAGTGAACACGAATCCGACGGGTGATGGAGTTGCTCCGTCTCACATCCGAACACGTTATCGATGTTCGACGCTCCTCTGAGGTTTACTGACTGTTTGATTTTTATTGGACGTCAGGCTTCAGAGCGAGGATGACATCATCAGTGTGTAATCTGTCAGATTGTTCTGCTGCTCTCACGTATTTTAATATCAGTATACCAACACATTCACCAAGAGTAAATGTTTCTGCAAAACCACAGATGAAATAAAAATGAACACATCTTATCCTGATTAGGTTGAGGCACAAAACCCAGTTGGTTCGGGTTCAGAAAACATCATGTTCTGGATTAAAATCCCTCGTTTGGTCGCCGCAAAAATGTCTTTAAATGTCTTTCGACGTATCCGCTGTGTTCCTGAAGCTACCTCGCTAACCACTCATCCTCCTCGGACGTTCAGGCCTCTGGCGATGTTTCAGAACCAGGATGCTCCAAAAACCCGGATCACGATCAGAACACGAGAGTAGACAGCGATTTCAGATTTACTCAACTTAATTCGCGAAGAGTAAATGTTTAAGTACGTTTCTGCAAAACCACAGATGAAATAAAAATGAACGCGTCTGTTTTTTTTTTATGTCGAATTTTTGTGTTTACGCTCTGATTAGGTTGAGGCACTAAACCCAGTTGGTTCGGGTTCAGAAAACATCATGTTCTGGATTAAAATACCTCGTTTGGTCGCCACAAAAATGTCTTTAAATGTCCTGAGACGCCCTAAAAACCATGAAGCGATGTTTCAGAACCAGGATGCTCCAAAAACCCTGATCACGATCAGAACACGAGAGATTTCAGATTTACTCAACTTAACGTAGACGTACGTACGTTAGAGCGTGGAGCAGCTGAGAGAGGAAACAGATTAACAGTGACTGAACACTGTTTGTATCCTGTGTGTGTGTGTGTGTGTGTGTGTGTGTGTGTGTGTGTGTGTGTGTGACAGAGAGAGAGAGCGAGCGAGCGATCAAAGGAAACAGAGGATCACTAGAAAGCCAAAGTGACAATTGAACAAACGGCATCAATGAAAAGACGATCAGATTATATCTCTGTCCTTCTGTCGCTTTGTTCGTGTGTGTGTGTGTGTGTGTGTGTGCATGTGTGTGTGTGTGTGCTTGTCTCTGACTGCGTGTGTGTGCATACTGCTGTGTGTAATTGCATATTTATTGATGTGTGTTCACACATTTATTTGTTCCTCCAAAGTGTGTGTCTGCCCTCATGTTTTGTTCAGTGTGTGTGTGCGTGCGTGTGCCTAGCCGCTGTGTGTGTGTGTGTGTGTGTGTGTGTGTGTGTGTGTGTGTGTGTGTGTGTTACTAACGCTGAGCTGAACAGGGAGGGTTGAGATGTAAAACCTTCCCTCCTCTCCAGACGCAGGATAGAGCGAATCCTCACCCCCCGCCAAATTAATCTGCTCACACTCTCACACACACACACACACACACACAGACACACACACACACACTGACACACACACACACACAGAGTCAGTCAGTGAAAGCGGATTCTGTAGAATAATTTCATTATAAGGTTGTGAGCATGTGGATTAATGGTTTTACTGTCACAGAGACGACAGGGGATTTTCTCCTTTCTTCTCTCTGTTTTCTTTCTCTCTCGCCGAGATGCTTTTATTTTGTCGTTTCTTCTCCACTTCCTTTCTCCTCGTCTTCTCCTTTAGCGTCTCTTCATCTTCCTCTTCCTCTGTTGTTCAGTGGTTAAGCCTTTCTCTGGTTCATGGAGCCGCTAGACAAAATAACAGAAACACTTCCTGTGAAGCTTCTCGGTGGAGACGTGAGGAGACGAGTTTGTTTCTGAGGATCCAGTAAAATATCTCGTTCATTTATAAAACATGCTGTGTTGTAATCGTTCATGTCTGAGGACACTGAGGTCTATTATAGGTTTATATTATATATTATTTTTTTTTTTTCAGCGAACAAAAAATAAATTAATCGCTAGTTTTGTGTTTTGGTATCAGAGCTAATATGATACTTTAATTTGGGGAATATAAACATGTTTTGAAATCTTTGTCGCCCTCCGGTGGTTTAACGCCTCACTTTGCTGCAGTGATGTAACGGTGAACTCGAGGACGCGATGACATCACTGTTGGATGTAGTTTGGGTGCAATACAGCACATTTCTAACTACAACCAACCAGCCCGACTGTGTCAGCGATGTTTCTATTACGTATCTAAACAACTGATTATTGACAGTGACGCCAAAAATAATATATATATATGACCACTGAGGCGCACAGGTGACAGTCACACCTTCGTGGTACGCTTGCAGGTTGGTTAGGTTTAGAAAAGCGTCGTGTTTTGGGCTAAAATAAAAGTCCTGTGTTTGTTTAACCGAATCATCCGTCTCTACGCAGACGATGTCGCTCTTTACATCTATACCGAGACCAGGACAAGAACAAGACTTTGAGACCTCAATTTGATCTGAAATATCTAAATCAACTTACACCTGACTTCCTCCTTTGCAGCTGCATTAACTAATCCAGCCACTAGAGGTCGCCCCCTGACAAGAAACGTAAATACGACCTGTAATAACCTTTATTTTCTCGATGAGGATGGTCTGATCTTAGGAGTCT
This sequence comes from Lagodon rhomboides, assembly GCA_039737535.1. Lineage (NCBI taxonomy): Eukaryota > Metazoa > Chordata > Actinopteri > Spariformes > Sparidae > Lagodon > Lagodon rhomboides. The sequence continues at coordinate 27,204,071 of CM077801.1, forward strand.
TCAGAGGTTAAACAAAAAATTTTAACTTTCAACCACAGAGGGCAGCAAAACAGTATTTCAGATGTTTTTGAGTCTTAAGTGATTTATTAAATTTAAGTGAACATTTTAAAAACACCTTAAAACTCTACAAGCTGCATGATTTTACTTTCTCAGCCGGCGTTCTGTAATTTAACTGTGATTTTAAAATAAAGAAGTTCACCTAAATTAAGCTTCCTGTTTAAAATCATTAAACACATCATTAAAGAATAATGAAACAAACCCGACAAACTACAGACTCAGTTTTGTTGTTTGTGTAATTATAAATATAACGATGGAGGCTGTGATGCATCATGCATCAGTTAATGCACCTCCTTTGCAGCTGCATTAACTAATCCAGCCACTAGAGGTCGCCACCTGACAAGAAACGTAAATACGGCCTGTAATAACCTTTATTTTTCCGATGGGGATGGTCTGATCTTAGGAGTCTTCAGAGGTTAAACAAAAAAGTGAAAACTGTTTTCACATGTTTTTAGAGTCTTAAGTGATTTATTAAATATAAGTGAACATTTTAAAAACACCTTAAAACTCTTCAAGCTGCATGATTATACTTTCTCAGCCAGCGTTCTGTAATTTAACAGTGATTTTAAAATAAAGAAGCTTCCTGTTTAAAATCATTAAAGAATAATTAAACACACCTCAGTTTTGTTGTTTGTATAGTTATAAATATAATGATGGAGGCTGTGATGTATTATATTGGCGTCGTGCGTTTCCAGATCATGCAGCTGATGACATCATTGCGTTTCGATTGGTTTCGTGTTGCGTCAGGTGACGTTTGTCGAGCCGCGCGCCGTCGTTCTGTCATCCGGTGTCATAAAAAAAAACGCAGACAGGACGTCGAACACATGTGCCGTGTTCACGTTAACGAGTCTGCAGAGGTGTGTGTGTGTGTGTGTGTGTGTGTGTGTGTGTGTGTGTGAGGCGGCTGGCATGTCTCCGTCACCTGGCTCTGTCACCCTCCATAATCACTACAATCCAACAGAGGAATCTGCTCTAATCAAACGGGAAACGCCTCCATGATTCTGGCTGTCGTTCACCCTCGCTCTCCCCCGTCATGTCGTTCTCCCTCCCCCCTCTCCTCCCCCCCCCTCTATTCTCTCTCTCCATGTTCCTCTCTCATTTTGTCTCTTTCTAATTTCCACCGTGTGTGTGTGAGTGTGTGTGTGTGTGTGTGTGTGTGTGTGTGTGTGTGTCAGTCAGAGAGGCAGCAGCAGCAGCTGGCGAGGGCAGTCCCCAGAGGGATTGTGGGTAGGGAGGGGAAGGTTATGGCTTCACTCCCATCACCGATCTGTTGCCTTACTGTGTGTGTGTGTGTGTGTGTGTGTGTGTGTGTGTGTGCGGTACAGTTCTAGTTCCAGTTCAGTTTAATGGGAGTGTGTTGTTTCTGGTTTGGCTCGGTTCGGTCTGGATCAGTCTGGCCGGGTCTAATTTGTTCTGGTCTAGTATGTTTTGGTTCTGGTTTGTTTTGTTTTGTTTGTCTGGTTCAGTCTGGATCAGGCCGGTCCGGTCCAGTTGGGTTTGGTGTGTTTTGGTTTTCAGTTGGCTCTTTAGGTCTCGTCGGTTCTTGTCTGGTCTGGTTCGGTCTAGATTGGCTCGGTTTTGTTTGATTTGAGGTTCGGTCCGGTTCAACCTGGTGTGTTCTTTGTCAAATCTGGTTCGATTAGGTTTTGTTTGGATTACTGTTCTGGTCTCATTGGTTCTGGTTTGTTTTGTCTGGTTCAGTTTGATTTGTGGTTTTCTTGTAGCTTGGCTCGGTCCAGTCTGGATCAGGCCGGTCCGGTCCAGTTGGGTTTGGTATGTTTTGAGTTTCAGTTGGCTCTTTAGGTCTCGTCTGGTCCGGTTTGGATCTAGATTGGCCTGGTCTTGTTTGCTTTGAGGTTCGGTCCGGTTCAACCTGGTGTGTTCTTTGTCAAATCTGGTTCGATTAGGTTTTGTTTGGATTACTGTTCTGGTCTCATTGGTTCTGGTTTGGCTCTGTTCAGTCTGGATCAGTCTGGCCGGGTCTAATTTGTTCTGGTCTAGTATGTTTTGGTTCTGGTTTGTTTTGTCTGGTTCAGTTTGGTTTGTGGTTTTCTTGCAGCTTGGCTCAGTTCAGTCTGGATCAGGCTGGTCCGGTCCAGTTGGGTTTGGTATGTTTTGGTTTTCAGTTGGCTCTTTAGGTCTCGTCTGGTCTGGTTTGGCTCGGTTTTGTTTGCTTTGAGATTTGGTCCAGTTCAACCTGGTGTGTTCTTGGTTGAATCTGGTTCGATTAGGTTTTGTTTGGATTACTGTTCTGGTCTCATTGGTTCTGGTTTGGTCTGTGATTCGTCTGGAGAATCTGGACCGGTTTGATTTGGGTCTGTTTTAAAACCTGGTCAAAGTTTCGTCTTGATTTGTTCTTTCATCAGTAAGTAAACACGAGCTGACGTCGATTTGGTTTGTTGTTTCTGGTTTGGCTCGGTTCGGTCTGGATTAGTCTGGCCGGGTCTAATTTGTTCTGGACTAATATGTTTTGGTTCTGGTTTGTTTTGTCTGGTTCAGTTTGGTTTGTGGTTTTCTTGCAGCTTGGCTCAGTTCAGTCTGGATCAGGCTGGTCCGGTCCAGTTGGGTTTGGTATGTTTTGGGTTTCAGTTGGCTCTTTAGGTCTCGTCTGGTCTGGTTTGAGTCTAGATTGGCTCGATTTTGTTTGCTTTGAGATTCGGTCCAGTTCATTCTGGTGTGTTCATCGTCGAATCCAGCTCGATTAGGTTTTGTTTGGATTGCTGTTCTGGTCTCATTGGTTCTGGTTTGTTTTGTCTGGTTCAGTTTGGTTTGTGGTTTTCTTGCAGCTTGGCTCAGTTCAGTCTGGATCAGGCTGGTCCGGTCCAGTTGGGTTTGGTATGTTTTGGGTTTCAGTTGGCTCTTAAGGTCTCGTCTGTTCTCGTCTGGTCTGGTTCGGTCTAGATTGGCTCAGTTTTGTTTGCTTTGAGGTTCGGTCCGGTTCAACCTGGTGTGTTCTTCGTCAAATCTGGTTCGATTAGGTTTTGTTTGGATTGCTGTTCTGGTCTCATTGTTCTGGTTTGTTTTGTCTGGTTCAGTTTGGTTTGTGGTTTTCTTGCAGCTTGGCTCAGTTCAGTCTGGATCAGGCCGGACCGGTCCAGTTGGGTTTGGTATGTTTTGGGTTTCAGTTGGCTCTTTAGGTCTCGTCTGGTCTGGTTTGGTCTAGATTGGCTCGGTTTTGTTTGCTTTAAGGTTCGGTCCGGTTCAACCTGGTGTGTTTTTGGTCTTTTCTCGTCGAATCTGGTTCGATTAGGTTTTGTTTGGATTACTGTTCTGGTCTCATTGGTTCTGGTTTGGTCTGTGATTTGTCTGGAGAATCTGGACCGGTTTGATTTGTGTCTGTTTTAAAACCTGGTCAGTCGTCAAAGTTTCGTCTTGATATCTTCTTTCATCAGTCAGTAAACATGACCTGATGAAACAGAGTGCGAGTGTTTCTTCACATTACAACACCGGCGCCTCGTGCACCGGTTCTGGATCAAACCCGCCGTCCACATACATCTTACAGTGTTTGTTTTGCCCTTTGTGGAGCGCCAGACGGGTGGGGTTTACTGCAGCGGGGGGGCGCTTGCTCTCCTGCTGTCGGACTCTCTGCAGGCTCGCTAACGCCTCGTCTGTAAACCGAGTCTCTTTAAATTTTTACCGTGAGAGTTAGCGGTGTGTCAAACATAACCTCTCGCTCTGCCGCCGCCGCCGCCGCTGCTGAAGGCGTTTGTTTTCCACTCCAGTACGTGCCTCAGCACTAAATCAGCCGGTTAGAGAGACGAGCTCGAGGAGTGCAGCAGCTTCCATGCAGCTATCGCACCTGTGTGTCTCATTCTGATGCTACACTTGCATGTATACCTGTGATTTTGTGCGTGTATGTGCATCTGAACACGCCTGTGTACGCGGTTTTATGTCCGTGCATCAGACTCGGCGTGTTTTTGGATGAAGAATAGTTCCACAACAAATGAAAATAACAGCAGGACAGCAGGAGGAAATTGAAATCGAACAAGGGAGGAGGATTTATTTGATTGGATGGGAGTTTCTTGTCCATAAAAAGAGAGAAGGAACCTAAAGGGATGAAGACGATGGAACAAGAGGGGAAAGAATC
>CM077801.1:27213214-27230390 GCA_039737535.1 Lagodon rhomboides
AACACCTGTTTAGTCGCGTTTATGTGAAAAATAGCCGGTTTTGCTTGAAATGTATGCTTCCTTCCTCAAAATACTCATATTTGATGCCACAGAAACAGACAGAAATGTCTCCTTGAATCCCTTTTTATTGTCTCTAAAAACAACTTGTCTCCTTAAAAAAGATCCAGATCATGTGACCCAGGTGACTGGTCACATGATCTGGTCCACCTGAGTAGATAACTGGACTACAAACATGGCAGCTGACATAAACTTTGATCACTTCCTGTGAAGCAACAGGAAGTGATCAGTTCTCACAGCCAGAAATCATCGTCAGACCCGGCACGAGGAAGAGTCTGTGTGTGTGTGTGTGTGTGTGTGGTGTGTGTGTGTGTGTGTGTGTGTGTGTGTGTGTGTGTGTGTGTGTGTGTGTGTTTTGGAAGGGTATCCTAAGGTTAAACTGCAGAGAAACAGCATCCATCTGGAGAGCATTAAAGAGATTTATCAACACTCCTGTCCTTGAGTCATACAACACATCTCCTGTGTGTGTGTGTGTGCGTGTGTGTGTGTGTTGGATCACAACACACCCACCTCGTTTGCAGTGAGGAAGCTCCCCCCCACACACACACACACACCTCGTCTCCATGGCAACAGATTGAAAGTCACATCAAAAACTAGAGAGACCAGAGACACGTGACCCGCCAAAATAAAACACCAAACATCAGAATTAAACAAAAGAGTTCAGTGATTTGATTCATTCTTGACTTCAGAAACATCAGCTGATCAATGATCTCATGGTCCACTTACTGGCTGGTCCTGGAGCTTTGGACCACATCAGAAGGTCTTCATCAGCTGGAGATGGTTGAACTTTTAATTCGTCACCAGCTGATTTGTAACTGTAATAATAATAATAAAAGGATTATATTTGTTCTGCAGTCCTCAGAAAACTGTGAAAAGTCTTGTGGGAATCGAGCAGGTCAGAGGATTATTTATTCTCAGGTTAAACTCTGGTTCCGATCAACAGTCTGATCTGAATATTATCGTCTCGTTATTGATAGAAATGTTTTAATATCTGCAGCGTGCAGCAGCTGTCACTGAACAACACACAGAGAGAGAGGGAGGGCTGTGGTCACTGCTGGACCTCCACACTGACTAGATTAGGACCTGTAACACACACACACACACACACACACACACACACTCCAGGGAATTAAAGTGATATTGAGCTCTGAGCAATAACTGGAAGAGTCGAATTATTACTCCTGGGCTGTCACTGTGTGTGTGTGTGTGTGTGTGTGTGTGTGTGTGTGCGTGTGTGTGCGTGTGTGTGTGTGTGCGTGTGTGTGTGTGTGTGTGTGTCGGTCACCTGTCCACTCGTCGATTGTTGCTTTTGATTAAAAATGAGGAGCAGCTTCGAGTGTCCGCAATATCCCTGTGATGCCGTTATCTCTCTCTCTCCTGCTGTCTGTCTGCCTCGCTCGCCCTTCCGTCCTCCCGTGAGTCGCTTTAAAACACGTCTCCGACATGAAGAAGAGTTACAGAAGCTTCCGGAACTTGACCTCTGAACAGAACCATTAAAGGTCCAATTTGGGAATGAGACGCAACAATCAGATATCTCACAAACTGGACCTTTAAAGCGTCTCTGTGGAGCTGGTGTGTGAACGGACTCTTAGCTAACATTAGCTGGAGGCTACGTGTCGAGGTCACATCCTTTGGACCCGACTCCTTCACAAACACATCCATCAGGCTTTTAGGCAACAGTAGCCGTTTTTATTCTGGGCAGTAAGCCACCAATCTGCCGTCCTTTTGGCGGCTCGCTCTGCGGATTTAGACAGAAGGCGGCAAATTGGTGGTCTGTTTTGTTCCACCAGTTTTGCCCCTCGGAGGGTAACGTTACACTTATTTGCGCCTCCATTGCTGTAAATCCGAGGCGGCAATGTGGCGGCAAATGCTGAGATGGGCGGAGGTGTGGATGACGTGCACTGCTGCGCACCCACAGCCGGGAGTTTTAAAACCAGGAAACAGCTGATCACAGCAGTCAGTTCGTCACTTCATCCACCAAGATGAGCAGCTGGAAAGCCGCTGAGATCCGGGAGATGCTAGCGTCTCCTCGCTCTCTGTAGCTGTCTTGGTTGTCCGCTTGTTGTTGTAGCGGCGAGCTAATAGCGGTCGCTGCTTTCAAATTAAAAGCCCCCCGCTAAGAACCCAGTTCTAAACTCCGATGGGGTGCAATGTAAAGCTCTTATTTTGAAGACAAACTGCGAAAAACTTCCCATAAGGAATGAATGGGACGGGGTCAAAAAGTCGCAAAATCATCGAGGTTTTTCAAACATCTCCTGCTCTGGCAGACTTTGACCTAGAGACACCATTCAAACTTTAAAATGTAGGCACAAGTCTCATCTATTTGAGTTGTATTTGAACTTTCTTTCTATGATGTTTAGTTTTTGAACGGTGACCCTTAATTGATCGTGAGTGATTTAGAAAAACTCAGAAAAATTCAGGATTTTCAATGAGTGTGTATTGCGGAATGTTCGCGCAGCACCAACTGGCAGAGTGGGGGAGCCTGAAAAAAACTCTCCGAAAATGTTTCTTTAGATGACGATCCTAGCCACAGATTTCACACTACAATAGTGATATTTTCCAAGAACGTAGCCACACTTGTCTTCTGTCTGGCAACGTGTCCACTTTATCGGGAGGATGTACGGTTTTTGAATTATCTGCGTCTAACCGACACAAACTCCAGCAACTGCCCCATAAGCCCCAATGTTAAACGGGAAGAGGATTTTGGGAGAAAAGCAGAAACTGCCCTGCTTCTCTTCACGCCCAACTTCCTGCTTCACGTCACGTCACATGTTGACGCCGACCAGAGGAGGAAAAGTGGAGGCTGTTTGGAAAAGGAGGAATATTACACCTCCCTTTTAGACAGACAAGGAGGCACATTGCATCCTTTACCTTGCTGCACATGTGCCACCTTTTCTATCTAAAAGGGGCTAGAGAGAGACGAGGAACGCCTCAGTTTTACAATCCGCTCTCATCTGGGGAATAAAAAGATGTTAACTGAGACAAATAGTAATTTAAGGCATTTGACGTTAGCGTAGCTGCTAGCCGACTTTTCCTCCACTCACCAGTAGTTCAGGTCACCATCTCCAGTCAGAACGTCACAGCTGAATCTCCTCGTGCTGGAACAAGAATATTAAGTTAGCGGACGAGCCGGTTTATCTGTTGACCCGACTTTTCTCCAAAATACTTAAAACTGTCTCATTTATGATTTATTCCTGAGTAAATATCCTCGTTGTCTTTCTCGTGGCTGCTTGTCTGAACGTTTAGAAAGGATGTGCACTTTGACGGACGAGCGCTCACTGAAATGATATATCGATCAGGATTATTTACACCTGTAGTTTTGATCAATCCCACGAAGCTGTCTTCTTCTGCACCTTGTTGCACCAAAATAAACATTAACTGGGTTAAAAGTCTGCTTTCAGGCCGGACGGCTGACGAGGTTTGTTAGCTTCTCTCACATAGAAACAGTATGAAGACGTATTTCTGATGTGTCTTTGACGACGAGCTGACTGATTGTGATTTCAGCTGCGTTATAAATCACCATCATTTACTGCAAACACAACCCCAAACAGCTGATCCTCAGTGTAAATACGACACGCAGCCATGATGATTTAAATAAACATGCTGCTTTATGAAACATTATAAACAGACCACAGTGTGAAACATGTATTGTCTTCCCTCCCATCCATCCTTCCTCTCTCTCTCCAGTATTGACATGTGTTGACCTTTCTGAACCTTCGTCTTCCCTCAGCTCCTCCTCTCGTCTCCCTCTCTGCCTCCCCTCCTCTCCCCCTGACTCCCCCCTCAGCTCTCCGTCCTCTCTTTCCTTTATTGACATGTTGACCCGTCTGCACCTTCCTCTTCCTCTTCCTTCCCATCTCTTCCTCATCTCCTCCTCCCTCTCTCTCGATGTGTCGGCATCTCAGATCGCTCTTCCTCCTCCTCCTCCTCCTCCCCCCCCCCTCCTCCCCTCCTCCTCCCCTCCTCCTCCTCCTCCTCCTCCTGGCTATTGATTGGTTCATTTGATAGTTCTATCACCAATCAGCATGAAGTTGACCTTTTGGACTTGGCAATGATAGCAAGACGTTGAGGGTGTGTTTGTGTGTGTGTGTGTGTGTGTGTGAAGTCGATTTGTGTGTGTTTGTCCTGTGTGTGTGTGTGTGTGTGTGTGTGTGTGTGTGTGTGTGTGTGTGTGTGTGTTGACCTTTGCAGGCAGAATGTCAGCCCGGCTCTTGATGCATTAGTCGGACAGGAAGCAGTTCAGCTCTCAAACAGGAAGTTCAAACTCTCCTCGCGACTGACAGATTCTCAGTCCGTCACTTCCCGTCCGTCACGCCAGAACCACCGGCACCAACAGTTCTGGGTCTTAAGTTGAGCTTTACTGAGAGGTTCAACGTCACATTTTTTAAAAGATTTAATCTGCATTTGTGCAGCAAACTGAAATAATTAATAGTTGTACAAACTGCTGTGGCCTCGTCTCCTCCTGAAACAACATGATGTCACTCTGTGGTTGAATTAATAAGAAGATTTCTGCAGATTTTGTACGTGTGATGTTTATTTATTCCAATAATAAATTAGATAGAGATAATTTCAGGTTATTCTGATCTCGTAGGTTTGTTTATTTTTTGCTCAAAAACATTTTTTAAATGAAGATTGTCATCACTTTATAAGTGAAGAAACAGATTTTCATTCTGGATCTTTCTTCAAACCGTCTCCGTCAGCTGTTGATCCTGAAGTCCATGAATGTTTTTGCACGTTAAGATAGGAAACATTATTAAATCTGAATCGTAGAGAGACGTATCTGGACTTCCTGTGATGTGACTCGTACGTAAATGAGCCGAGTCGTTTATCAGACCTGGTTGTCAGCTGGCAGAACTCCAGCAGAACCAGGCTGCTTTAAAACAACAACAACAAGCAGCTGATGAGAATAAAACCAGGCAAATATTGTGTTCACAGGAGCCGAGGGAGGCTTTTATCGCCCCGCCGCCGCCGCCGATCTGCTGCTCCAGTTGTTGTTAATGTGAGAACTGGGAGCAAACTGGGAACCAAATGAGCGAACTGTGCCTTTAAAACCCAGCGGGTGGCACCGTAAAGAGCCATATGGTGGAAACAAACACTGTTTACATCTCTGAGCTTTACATTGTCTCTCTGTTTCTGTTAAAAATCATTCGAACGAAGCAGATTCAGGATGTTTATCATCACAGAGGAGGGAAATATATTTATATAATATTTATGTTCAAAGTCTCTGAACGTCTGAGCTTCAGAGGAGCACCTGAAGGCAACATCCTCTGCTTTAATATGAAGTGATGGAGATGAAATAAAACAAAGACGGAAGAAGAGATGCAGTGAACGGTTATTACCCACAATTCCTTGCAGTTAAAAGCTCTCCTCCTCCATCCTTCCTGTTCTGACTCTTTATTCTCATATTCCTCAGTAATGTCCCTCCTCTCTCTCGTTTTTCTTCTTTTGTCTCTCGATCTTTTACTGAAATCTTTACTCTCCAACAACACCGGTCTTTGTTTCTCAGTATATTTCTTTATTTTCTGTACATCGCTCCCGTTCAGCTCCTCAACTCTGTGACCAGAATCATGTGGACCTTCTTTGGTCGGGAGTATTAAATGACCTACTATGAAACCTTTTATCAAATTTTATTTATAAAGCCCCAAATCACAACCACATTGCCTCAGCGGGCTTTACAGTGAACGACATCCTCTGTCCTTAGACCCTCGATTTGAGACAGGGAAAACTTGACATATTTAGAAAAAAAAAACTTTTAACATGGGAAAAAAAGATGGAAGAAACCTCAAAATGAGCCTCAGAGGATGGAAGGACATGCAGTAGATGTCACATGACCAGAACAGAACAAAATCACAGTTTATAATTTGCACTGACATAATATCTGATAAAAAATTATATTATATGTCAAGTGTGGAATCCACGATGGAGATGGTCCGACTCCCCGTGAGAAACAGTCAGTTTTTGTCGCTGTGAAAACAGCTGGAAACGTCCACAGTGTCCTTAAAAACAACAGAAACAAAAGGAAATATCTGCAGGTGTCCTTAGAAATATCCAGTGGTTTGTCTCCAGCTGCAGCCGAGACGTCGGGACACTTTCTAGTCGTGTTTGTGTCGACAGAACCAGGTATTTTAAGACAAAACATGATCTCTTCCTCAGCCTAACAGACCAAAAGCAGAACGTTGTCACGACATAAAACTGAAGGTTAAATGCAAAGAAATGATGCAGATGCAGAAGAAGCTGCAGCAGCTTCATCACCGACCTTCTTCTTCCTCTCTGTTAGATCATTTCTGTTGTTTTCCTTTTGTTTTTAATGTTTCTCTGATGCTCTTTGTTTCCCCTCTCCTCTTTCTCCCTGTATCCTTTTTCTTCCTCCATTAATCGTCTTCTTCTTCTTCTCTTTCCTTTAATCACCCTCTCCTCTCCTCTCCTCCCTCTCTTTGTTTCTTGATTTCTTTATTTGTCGTTTTCCTATACATCAGCTCCCCCATTTGCTGTCCTTTTTACAATTCATTTGTTTCTCTCTCTCTCACACACACACACACACACACACACACACACACACACACACACACACACACACTCTGTTTTTCCATTTGTCATTAAGAGGCAGGCAGCTAGACAGTAACATTTAAACCGCCCGTTCTGAATGGTTAAAAGATGGCCTCATCTGTTGTGTGTGTTGTGTACTCGTGTGTGTGTGTGTGTGTGTGTGAGGGCGATCGATGCAGTAATCTGCAGGAGGTGGGAAGCAGAGAGGGAGCGAGCCATTCAGCAGCGCTCGCTAATCAATTGCAATTCTTTCTTTTACTGTCTGAACGGCCAGATTTAGACGTGTGTGTGTGTGTGTGTGTGTGTGTGTGTGTGTGTGTGTGTGTGTGTGTGTGTGGTTAATTCTTTCTTTTACTGTCTGTGACCTAACATTTAGATCTGTGTGTGCCTCTAAGTGTGTGTATGTGCACATCTGTCTATCTGCTCTGTATGGATTTCTTTAAGTGTGTGTACACAGGTGTGTGTGTGTGTGTGTGTGTGTGTGTGTGTGTGTGTGTGTGTGTTCCTGCATTAATTGTTTGTCCTGAGGGCGGCGCTGCAGGAAAAGGCATTATTCAGATTTATTTCCTTTATAGCTCCTTCTAGTTTTATTAGCCTCATCTTAGAAATCCTTAAAAGATGTCTCTCCATACAGAACCTGCCTTAGAAACATCACGTTTTTAAGTTTTCTTCAGTATCACAGTGATCCAGGTGATAATTGTCTGAACATCCAGCAGGTTCACTGCTAACAGGAAGTGCTAACAGCTAATTCGGCAAAGTTTAAATGGAGTTTGGAGTTTATTTCTGTTTCTTTTTTGGTTGTTTTTTCCGTTTTAAAACAAACCTCCAGCTGCTTCAGTTGTTCAAACTTCACCTGACTTTCCATCAGCATGGAGGGAAGAAACGATGATGAATAAAAATAAAATAAAACACCTTTAAACTGTGCAGAAATCACTGAAATGATCTTAATACATTATTGATTAGTCTGCTTTACTTTGACTTAATATCTGTTGAGTTCGACTGTCGGCCGGACAGAAACAGGCCACTTGGTCTTTTCAGATCTGCAGATGAATTTAGAATAAAACTACTGTGTGAGTTTCAGCTCTAAATAAATCCAATCATTAATCATCCGTTAATTATGCCCTTAAAAATGCATTAATTACATCCCTGCCGGTGGTTAGATGAACAGTTTCTGTGTGGTTGTTGCTGTCGGAGGCTTTAGCTCGGCTGCAGAGCGTCAGCGAGGCTTCACACACTCAAATTCTGCTTAATAGAACAAAACATTTCATTATGACAGAGGACTGAGAGACAGGAAGCACACACACACACACACACGCTGACACACACTGACACACCTCCACCTCAGTGCCACACACACACACACACACACACACATCAATACAATCCGTCCACACACAGAATAAAATAAATAAATGTACAATCAAAATTGCAATTACCTGCAGAATTTGTGAAGGGTAAACAAATCTGTGCCTCGCTCGCCCCCCCTCCCCTTCCACTCGCTCGCCCCGCACACACACACACACACACACACACACACGCAGCGACGCAGAGAGCGGCGTTAGCGTTCTAGTTAGCATGCTGAAATGAATACAGTTAGATCCAAAGCAATTTCCTTTTATTTATCTTAGCAGCCGCGCATAAATAAAGGCAAGGGCATCCAGGCAATTAGCATAATTACTATGAGGCGGTCAGAGCCTCTGTGATTTCATAAAGACACACACACACACACACACACAGAGGCTGCAGGGTGAATGTGTGTGTGTGTGTGTGTTAGAGAGAGAAGAGATAGAGACAATGACTCTGAGTGTGTGTGTGAGCGTGTGTGTGTGTTGGTGCATGACTTTTGCCGTGTCCATTTGTTCCACCTTGTGTGTTCTGTTTGTTTGTATTGTTTCCTCATTTTCTCTGTGTGTGTGTGTGTGTGTGTGTGTGTGTCAGACAGACCAAGGACGACACACACACACACACACACACACAGACACACATACATGGTGATACATACTAACATTTGGTCACATGGTTGCACATTACTGCACGCACACACACACACACACACACACACACACACACACAGTCCCTGTGTGTGTGTGTGCGTGTGTGTGTGTGTGTTATTAATATGCAAATAGAAGAGAGAAACAACGGAGTGCATGAAAAACAACATCAGCTCGCAGACTGAGGTCACATGTTTCTGGATCTACTGGGTTCAGTTCTTCTGCTGGTTCTGCTGGGTTTCTCCTGAGTGATATCAGGTCCGGTTTGGTCTCAGAATATAAATACAGAAGAGTTTCGACACATCGGTGTCATGGTTTGTTTGTTTGGTTTGTGGGTCGGGCTCAGATCGAGCTCTGATCCAGGGAGGTCAGGCCCGGTCCAGAACCTTAGTTCTGTGCAGCACCGGTGTTGTAAACGGTCTGTACATCTGAGCAGACCTGGTGCTGGACTGCTGGTTAATCTGAGCTCGAATCACGTTCGGTTTCAGCCTTGAATCAGGCTCGAGCTCGGCAGAACCAGAACCGTCTTTGATCGGGTTTAGACGAGGCTCGAACAAGCCAGACAACTCAGAAACTCAAAAATGTGCTAGGAAAAGTACTGCAGTAACATATAACGAGCTCGTTTTGGTGTCGTGGAGCTGGAACACAACGTCGTCTGGACCGCAGCTTTAGTTTGGATCTTGTTTGGACCGGGCCGGATCCAGAACGTCAGGCCGGTGCAGCTGAAGTAAACTGTTATCATGTCACGTACTCTCCTGTAATCAAAAGCCAGAACTTCCCTTCACGTCTTCACAGTTTGCTTCTGTGTCTTTAATTTAAAAGGCAGCTCGAGGTTCTGTCTCGGTTCTGTTGCTCCTGCAGAAAATGTCAGTAACCGTAGACGAGAATACTGCGTTCCGACTGTTACACCGACCTTTGTGCATCGTCCGACCTTTCGCTGACCTTTCCGGACCCGGCCGACCTCGTACATAACTCCCGGTGTAAACTGAAAGAGTCAGAAGAGACGAGCAGGCAGCAGAACCGGTGTTCGGCCCGACTGCTGCGCTAATAATCTGAGGCCTGTTTAACCTCCGGGAGGCAACCTGGGATTTAACGAAGCAGTCAGCAAGGTTATGTTTGTTTACAGCTACATCTGTGTGTGTGTGTGTGTGTGTGTGTGTGTGTGTGTTAACATCAGCGTCATATCAGCATAATTTACACACACACACACACACAAACACTCGCTTCCACCTTTCAACTCGCTTTCCAATTCTAATTAATCCGTTTTAATCCCTCTGAAACGGGCAGATTTGCTTCCCCTCACCTGGAGCCGCTCGCTGCTAAACCTGGACCTCAATCACACCAGATGATAAAACTGTAAAAAGAAAACACAGATTGTGATTATCTCCACATCTCACTGTTGTGTTGTGTTACTTTGAAGGGCCGGGAAGTAATCCACGACCTACGGAGGCTTACTGGGTGTTTGTCACCAGCCTCCATCAGGGAGAACACCGAACAAACACCAGAAAATAGAAGGTTTATTATAGACGAGTTAACATCACGAGGTTTTTACATGAATCCTCCGAACATCATCCTCACAGAGAAGCTTTCTTCTGTGAACGTCAGGGCTGAAACACGGAGCGACGCGTCCTCGTGGCCACACAGCTGGAACAAAACAGGCAGGTGAACCAGACGTCAGCGTCACTTTGTTAAAGATATGAAACTGGAGCCCCTTTTAGATAGAAAAGGCTGCAATGTGTGCCTCCTTGTCTGTCTAAAAGGGAGGTGTAATATTCCTCCTTTTCCAAACAGCCTCCACTTTTCCTCCTCTGGTAGGCGTCAACATGTGACGTGACGTGAAGCAGGAAGTTGGGCGTGAAGAGAAGCAGGGCAGTTTCTGCTTTTCTCCCAAAATCCTCTTCCCGTTTAACATTGGGGCTTATGGGGCAGTTGCTGGAGTTTGTGTCGGTTAGACGCAGATAATTCAAAAACCGTACATCCTCCCGATAAAGTGGACACGGTGCCAGACAGAAGACAAGTGTGGCTACGTTCTTGGAAAATATCACTATTGTAGTGTGAAATCTGTGGCTAGGATCGTCATCTAAAGAAACATTTTCGGAGAGTTTTTTTCAGGCTCCCCCACTCTGCCAGTTGGTGCTGCGCGAACATTCCGCAATACACACACATTGAAAATCCTGAATTTTTTCGAAATCACTCACGATCAATTAAGGGTCACCGTTCAAAAACTAAACATCGTAGAAAGAAAGTTCAAATACAACTCAAATAGATAAGACTTGTGCCTACATTTTAAAGTTTGAATGGTGTCTCTAGGTCAAAGTCTGCCAGAGCAGGAGATGTTTGAAAAACGTCGATGATTTTGCGACTTTTTTGACCCCGTCCCATTCATTCCTTCTGGGAAGTTTTTCGCAGTTTTTCTTCAAAATAAGAGCTTTACATTGCACCCCATCGGAGTTTAGAACTGGGTTCTTAGCGGGGGGCTTTTAATTTGAAAGTAGCGACCGCTATTAGCTCGCCGCTACAACAACAAGCGGACAACCAAGACAGCTACAGAGAGCGAGGAGACGCTAGCATCTCCCGGATCTCAGCGGCTTTCCAGCTGCTCATCTTGGTGGATGAAGTGACGAACTGACTGCTGTGATCAGCTGTTTCCTGGTTTTAAAACTCCCGGCTGTGGGTGCGCAGCAGTGCACGTCATCCACACCTCCGCCCATCTCACGCATTTGCCAGCACGTTGCCGCCTCGGATTTACAGCAATGGAGGCGCAAATAAGTGTAACGTTACCCTCCGAGGGGCAAAACTGGTGGAACAAAACAGACCACCAATTTGCCGCCTTCTGTCTAAATCCGCGGAGCGAGCCGCCAAAAGGACGGCAGATTGGTGGCTTACTGCCCAGAATAAAAGGCTGATGGTGGTGTAGACACCAAAGCTACTTGGTTAGCTTTACGAAACGTTCATGGTTTGGGTTGAAATGAGGATGTTACGTACGTGACTTAAAGTGGAATCAGACAACCAACCTTAAGATCCAGCCCGATCCAAACAACCGAAAAAACCCACAGCATGTCTCCTGAGTCGGTTTGAAAAGATGTGATTTACACCCTGGATGCTAACAGTGTTAGCTCAGCAGCTACACTGAAGATTTCATCTTTAAAAAACAGGGTGAATACCATCTTTTCAGATCTATTTTGGATCCTCAGCTGCTTCTAAAACACTGTTGGACACGGTGGACAACAGAACGTCCCCGCAGGTGTTCACACCTGGACGCCAGTTAATCCTGTTTACACACACGGCCTCCTGGATTAGAACGAGCTCAGAGGGTTTAAATGTCATCTGAGGATAACTGACTTGTTAGAGGACAAACACATCTCACGTGGAGGGCGACGACATGAAACACAGCGGTCTGGACCGGAACACACAGATATGGACATAACAAACAAAACACTGAGCGCACACACACACAGACACACACACACACTCACACAGGATGAGTCAGGGTGTGTGTTAATGAGGAGCCCAGCATGGACGGACATTGATGAGGCTCGTTGATGATTAACATCTCATTAGCATCTCGTTAGCTGGGAGGGCAGACGTAACGGACACACACACACACACACACACACACACAGAGTATCATCAATATATATCATCTTTGTCTATCAGAAAATAAATAAGTAATAATTCTGGAGATGTTTCATCTTTGTTTTGTCTTTCATGTTTCTATTAGTCGTCCACTTTGTGTCTCCGTCTCAGACGATTAATATTAATAAGAGAGAAACAGTCGTACATATATATTCAGAGTCTATTCAGAGCGGATGACACACACACACACACACACACACACACACACACCTGGTGTATCCGCAGCAACAGTAGGGAACCATATGTAATTAACCTGTCTGACCTCCGGAGTATTAACGCCTGTGTGTGTTTGAATCAGTGTATTGTGCTCATGGAGTCGAGTGTTCAGCCATGATCTTCACATAATGACAGCATTAGACACACTCACATCTGTGTGTGTGTGTGTGTGTGTGTGTGTGTGTCATTGTTGTGTGTGTGTGTGTGATTCGCTGCTGAAGTCGAGTGTTACGCCGTGATCTTCACATAAATACACCATTAGACACACCTAGATGTCTGAGTGTGTGTGTGTGTGTGTGTGTGTGTGTGTGTGTGTGTGTGTGTGTGTGTGTGTGTGTGCGCGTGCAGACAGTCTTACCTTTATCTGATGTGATCAGACTCACACCTGCTGTGTAATACTGCAGTAGTACTGCAGTATCAGAGGAAACAGTACCTCCAGTACTGCAGTCACAGATCTATTCTTCTTCACGTCGCGGTGCGTTTACTGTCGGCCAGTTTATTTGAGCTTCTCTGTTTGTACGTGTGCTTGTGATGCTTCACGTACGTATGAAGCAGAAGTAGTTTGTAGCAGCAGCTGTTGAATTAAAACAATTTGTAAGAGTGATGCAGAAAGAGAACAAACAGGACAGTCCGCCATCACACCTGTATCACACCTAAAGTGAGTCTTTGGTGACAGCTCGTCAGTTCACACCTGACGTTAGGCGTCCCAGGTGACCACTTCCCACAAAGACGATACTTAATGTGTGATGTACTGTGAGCCGAATTAACAAGAAGGCCCTAATAATTCAGAATTCATCAGAGACAGTGTTTCATAAAGTTCATAAAGTTTCTCTGAACTCAACAACTCACTAAATTGAGTGATTTTTTAATGGAGTCTGGGGAACTTCTCTGCTGCAGCACGATGGCACTCAGGTTTCTGTCTGCTGTGGAGCAAAACATTGTTAACTATTAAATATAAGTGACTCTCGTCGTTCAAATGATGTTTTTCTTGTACTTTTGACCTTTTACCTGTCTTATTTATTTGAGTTTGTGTGAAGTGAATGAGAAGCTGACCTCTGTCCTCTGTGTTTCTGTCTTCAGTCTCTGGACGGGTTTGTATTTGCACTAAACAAGGAGGGACGCTTCCTCTACATCTCTGAGACCGTCTCCATCTACCTGGGCCTGTCACAGGTGAGTCCCACACCTGTCCGTCCGTCTGTCCGTCTGTCATGTCCCAGTTTTTATCTGTTTTCCTTCTCGGTTCTTGCAGATTCTCCGCTCTGTCTTCTCTCTCTCCTCTGTCTCGCTCTCTCTCATCATTACCAAAGACAATTCCCAACAAATTAAGGCTCATTTCAAATCTCATCAGCACGTCGGACGGTTGTTGATTTGTGCAGCGAGCGACGACGCATATTTTATTTCTGTGTGTGTGTGTGTGTGTGTGTGTGTGTGTCGGGGACACTTCATTGTACTTTGTCAGCTTGGTAACGAGTTCTGCGTCTCAATTGGTTCACTCTCCACCAGTTCCTGTTAATAGAGACGGGCGTCCATCCTGAAGGTCGACACGTCAACCTTGGAGGCGCTAATAAGTCGGTATTGACAAGCTGTGTGTGTGTGTGTGTGTGTGTGTGTGTGTGTGTGTGTGTGTGTGTTGTTTAGCTCACAGCTTCTGTCAGCTCGTGTGCAACATTAGTCACTGCCAACATTAGGAGACAGACACGTTCCGGCTGAGACGGATTTGATTTAATACGTTGTGTTTATTGAAGAGAAAGTGTCTTTACGTAGTTTTCTGACGCCGCTGAAAAGGTCTTCTGTTAAGTGTGAGATGTATGGAGATTCCCACGGTGTTTGAATGCACCACGGTACAACAGTGAAGGTGTCAGCGTGCCAGACGCCATCTGTCTGCAGACTGGCGCTCACTGTCTGCGGCCGCTGATGCGTAGCGTGGAGCCGGCCGCCGCTCTCCGACACCAGCTCCTGCTTTTTGTAAATCTGCAGCGATATGCAACTTTTTCACACTTCTCCCTGAAGATGACGGGATAGAAACTGACCACTAATCAGCTGTGACGCCAGAGTTTGTGCTTCACATCCTGTTTCCTACCAGAAGTCAACAGTTTCTTTGTTTTGACTGGGACTTGAAGACGTCAACGTGACTCGGGACACATTTTTCCCGTCTGAACCTGACTCAGCCCATCGCAGTTAAAGCCTCGTCAGGACTCAACGACACCGGCTGAAATGTGCAACCAGTTGCAACTCGGTCAGATTCTCCACAATTCAGTCGTTCAGTTCATTTAACAGAAGAACTGAAGAATAATTTATTCAGATTTGACGACAAAAGAGACGTCTAAAGCTTCATAGAGTCCTAATTTGTGTTGTTCTTAAATAATTTATATTCCTGAAATAAAACAAGGAAACAGCTTTTTCATCAGATGAATCCAAGTTGTGAGACGAGTTTTCTCTCCTTCCTGTAACTGTGACATCACTCTGCACAGACGATAATAATGTAAAGAAACGTTTTACTTTCACATAAAAGTAACTAGTAACATGTAATCTATTACATTTTTAGGAGTAACTAGCTCAACACTGGAGCTCTTGTAGTCACAGATGGGTCAACGTGACTCAGGACACATTTTTCCCGGCTGAACCTTCAGCCCATCGCAGTTAGAGCCTCGTCAAGACTGAATGGCACCAGCTGAAATATACAACTACTTGCAACTTGTCGTTCAGTTCATTTAACAGAAGAACTGAAGAATAATTTATTCAGATCTGACGACAAAAGAGACGTCTGAAGCTTCAGAGTCCTAATTTGTGTCGCTCTTAAATAATTTATATTCTTTTTCATCAGATTGTCCAAGTTCATCCAAGTTGTGAGACGAGTTTTCTCTCCTTCCTGTAACTGTGACATCACTCTGCACGGACACTAATAATTTAAAGAAACTTACTTTCATATAAAAGTAACTAATAACATGTAATCTATTACATTTTTAGGAGTAACCAGCTCAACACTGGAGCTCTTGTAGTCACAGATCTTCAGTCTGTCTCACGTTCACACTGTAAATATTCACTCCACAGTTTTCTGTAGAAGAAGAAGAAGAAGCTCATATTTACCGTCTGCGCCTGAACATACATTATGTCTCCCCCTCTCTCTCCCCCTCTCTCCCTCCCTCGCTCGCCCTCTCTCCATTAGTTTAATGTGAACTCTTGTCTCTGTGAATTAGATATCGGACGCTCTCAGATATCGGAGGAGCGACGGAAAAAAAAAGGGCCAATCAGTTTACCAAATTAAGGAGGAAGGCACATCACTCCTCCCTCCTCTCTCTCTCTCTCTCTCTCTCTCTGTCACTGTGTCTCTCTATCTCCCCCCCTCCCCTCCTGGATTAATTCCCCCACCGAGATTGATTGATGATTTCTATCAAATAATTGATTAATTGTCAAATTGGGTCCCCCTAAGCTTTTTCCGCCAGCTCGGCTGAGCTGGTTATCTTGTTCTCTGGGCTTTTATCAGCTGCTGAAGAAGTGGCACGCCGATTAAAAAAAAAAAGAAGAAGTGAACGACAGAGAGAGAGAGAGAGAGAGAGAGAGGGAGGGCGAGCGAGCTTGTCTTTGCCTTGTTCGGTCTCAGTAATCCTACATGTGTACACAGAGTTCGTCAACCTCCATCCTCTTAATTGCTCTTCCTTCCTCCTCTCCTCCTTTAATCGCTGCCCTTCCCTCTCTTCACTTTTTTTTTTTAAAGAAGGAAAATATATCGCTAATTATTTTTCAACTTTAATTAGACGGCGGTGGCGGCGTGCAGGAGAAATGGTGGCGAGGAGGTGAGGCGGGGGAGATTCTTCTTTTTTTAAGCCTTTTGACAAATTGACGAGGTTATGAATTTCCCCGCTCGGTGGCCGGCGCTGAAACAATCTCCAGGCAGATTTATGTGTAAAGAGGATTTGCCGGTTTAGCTCGTTTCTTTACCGTCTCGTCGGGGAGACGGCGGACGTGGACGGCCAATCAAACAGGCCGTTAATAGAGTCATTAACAAAGCGCGGCGCTGTAATTAAACACGGCCGCCGAGTAAAGTTGGCGTCCCTCCTCCTCCTCCTCCCCTCGACTCCAACACACACTCCTCTCCGTCTCCTTTTTTTAACTTTCTCTCGTTTTTTAATTTTAATTCTCGCCGTAAAAAAGTTGACGAGCGGCCGTTTGTTACGGCGGCCTGTCAGCGAGGGCGGGAGGAAGTTTAATCACGACTTCGTTAACAACTTCATCAGCTAGAAACACAAAAAACATCCGACGATCACACTTCTGCACACAAACACACACGAGAGACGGAAAGTTTGGATGTTAAATGAAGTGAAGAGGTTGTGATGAGCTCTTCTTTAAAGGGATATTCCGGTGTAAGTTTAATCCATGGTCTAACACACCGTGACACCGAGTAAGACTCCCCCTCGAGAGGTCAAGTTAGCTGACCGCTAGCTTAGCTAGTTTTAGCAACCTCAGAAAAGACCTATCAGCCCTCAATAATAAGAACTGAGCATCCCATGGAGTAATAATCAGACATTTCCATCCTTGAGCTGCAGAAATCTCCTGCACTCGGTAATCGACTCGATCAGGGCTTCCCCACACAGGCAGGCTGCTGGAGGAGAGGGTGAGTTGAGCTGTGTTTTTAATACAAATCCAGCAAAGCTAGCAGATGTTTGATGCTTCGTACTGTGTGCTGGGACTGTACATGTACTGTTGCTGAAGTTTGCTGCTGTTCTCACCAT
>CM077801.1:27230490-27245490 GCA_039737535.1 Lagodon rhomboides
TAAGAAGGTTTGAGGTCTTCTTGAGTTCCTAAAAGAAACCAATCACCAGAATAACTGTTGAACATTATGTTTCTTTATGTTCTGGTTAGGTTTAAACATATAAACCACTTGGTTAGGGTTCGGAAACCATCATGTGTTGGATTAAATTACCTGGTTCTGTCTCTGCAAACACGGCTGGAAAATATCCCAACACCTTGTCCAAAATATTCGTTTTTAAGGTATGTAAGGAAGCATGAGGGAGTTTTGAGAGGTCCTTGAAATCATCTGTCGGGGTCATTTTCACATTATTCTATGAGTCCGATCTTTTAGGAAGATATGAGGGTCCTCGAAGAAACTCTTGCCTCCTTGTTTAAGGAAGTCGTTGAGAGGTCACAGGACGTCTTCAAGGATACTTGGAGGTTTTTATTTCAGGTATACATGACGAGCTTCAAAAGGGTTTTTAAGGTTGTTCCAGCAGTCCTCGAACCTTTAATTGGGTTGTAGGAGCTGTTCGGTCTTTGGTGCAAAGCATTTTAGTTTCAGGATGTTTAGGTGTGTTTGTGCCTGAACTTCTTTAAGAAGGTTTGAGGTCTTCTTGAGTTCCTAAAAGAAACCAATCACCAGAATAACTGTTGAACTTTTGTTTCTTTATGTTCTGGTTAGGTTTTGGCATATAAACATCTTGGTTAGGGTTCGGAAAACATCATGTGTTGGAGTAAAATACCTGGTTCTGTCTCTGCAAACACGGCTGGAAAATATCCCAACACCTCGTCCAAAATATTAGTTTTTTAAGGTATGTAAGGAAGCATGAGGGAGTTTTGAGAGGTCCTTGAAATCATCTGTCGGGGTCATTTTCACATTATTCTATGAGTCCGATCTTTTAGGAAGATATGAGGGTCCTCGAAGAAACTCTTGCCTCCTTGTTTAAGGAAGTCGTTGAGAGGTCGCAGGACGTCTTTAAGGATACTTGGAGGTTTTTATTTCAGGTATACATGACGAGCTTCAAAAGGGATTTTGAGGTTGTTCCAGCAGTCCTCGAACCTTTAATTGGGTTGTAGGAGTTGTTCGGTCTTTGGTGCAAAGCATTTTAGTTTCAGGATGTTTAGGTGTGTTTGAACAGACTCCTCAAGGGAAGTTCCTGAACTTCTTTAAGAAGGTTTGAGGTCTTCTTGAGTTCCTGAAAGAAACCAAACACCAGAATAACTGCTGAACATTTTGTTTCTTTATGTTCTGGTTAGGTTTAGACATATAAACCACTTGGTTAGGGTTCGGAAACCATCATGTGTTGGATTAAAATACCTGGTTCTGTCTCTGCAAACACGGCTGGAAAATATCTCAACGCCTCGTCCAAAATATTCGCTGTTGTCGCCACAAATTCGTCCTGACATCTCGTCAAAAAGATCCCGATCTTGTCTGTATGAACGTGGCTGCAAACTGTGGTTTCACACTTACAAATAAAACGTGTCGACGTTTGCTTGAAGAGGTTCTGGTTGGCCTTGAAACCACTTCATGGGTCTTTAAGATATTCCAGCACTCGTTTTTGGGAGAGTCTGTGAGGGGTAGCCGGGTCTGATTAAGGACGCCTCAGGGTTTATAAGACTCCAGAACGTCTTGAGGATTCCTCTAAAGTGTCCTGGATATTTTACATGTCCTTCACTGCTTCTTTCAGGGTCGCTGTCACATATATTTTAGAGGAGTTTCTGAAAGAGTCCCGTTGATTTTAAAGAGCCGTCTGGGTCCTGGGGGGAGACACTTTGAAACCCAAAGTTTAAAGGGGCACAGCAGGACGTATACGGGTGTGAAGTGTACAGAAACAGAAGGCCTTAAAGATGATGGATGGTCGTTTACCAGACAGGGACGATCTGGTGTTACAGTACGAAGAAGTCCGATGTGGTTCACTATAATGCAAATTACACGTTTGGTCTCTTTTAACCTGCCAATGTCAGCAGCAGATGTACTGAACTAGTAACCATAACATCACCAGACTCCCTTCACAAAACTCATAATTTTGAGAGTTTAGTTGAGTGAAGAGAAACTTAACAAACTTTGTGAAACGGCTACGACAGATTCTTAATCATTGTTTCCTTCTTGTAAATTCAGCATTAAATCAGGACATGAAGTTGTTTGTTTCCTTCCTGCCTGCTGCTTCTGTGTCTAAAGTGCGTCTTTACTGTGTTTCTTAACCGATTTACACTCACTTTATGAAAGAAGACAACATTTTATTGACCCTAAACATGTCACATTTTATAAATACACTAAACAGTAACCAATATAGGCTACTTCTTTGTCCCTGTGGAGAAAGTCACCAGACTCCCTTTAAAAAACACTCAATTTAGTGAGTTGTTGAGTTAGGAGAAGCCTTATACATTTTGTGAAACACTGCCTCTGACCAATTCTTCATTATCTGGACCTTCTTGTAAATTCAGCATTAAATCAGAACATGAAGTTGTTTGTTTCCTTCCTGCCTGCTGCTTCTGTGTCTAAAGTGCGTCTTTACTGTGTTTCTTAACCGATTTACACTCACTTTATGAAAGAAGACGACATTTTATTGACCCTAAACATGTCAAATTTTATAAATACACTAAACAGTAACCAATATAGGCTACTTCTTTGTCCCCGTGGAGAAAGTCACCAGACTCCCTTTAAAAAACACTCAATTTAGTGAGTTGTTGCGTCAGGAGAAGCCTTATACATTTTGTGAAACACTGCCTCTGACTAATTCTTCATTATCTGGACCTTCTTGTAAATTCTGCTAATGTTCTACATGAAGTTCTGTCTGTCATTGTGTTACAGAACCGGGTGTCTGGGCCTTAGAACCTGCAGATGTTCAGAGAGCGAGGAGACTTTCCTAACCGCTAACACACACATTAAATCCGAGACCTTTACACTCCGCACACCCCGTCTTCTTGCTCGCTAATGACACAGCCGCTAATTTCCTAATGCGTGCTGTCATCCCCAACACACACACACACACACACACACACACACACACACACACACACACACACACACACACACACACACACACACACACACACAATGATTAATTCGGGTCTTCTGCCTCTATCTCTGTCTCACAAATCACACACACACTTTCTCTGTTTCAACTTTTCGAACTCACACACACACACCTACACTCTAATGACACATGGGCTAATTTCCTAATGTCCCTAACACACACACACACACACACACACACACACACACAAACACACAAACGTCTAGTTTACGCCTCAGTGTGAGTGATATCCCGACCATTATGGGCCCTTTATTTACACTGGCTTTACAAATGAGCCCTAATTACTGGGTCTTAATGATGTGGTCGGGCGAGTGACGAGCGAGGTAGCTCTGCAGAGAGATAACGAGAGAGAGAGAGGAGAGAGAGAGGGAGAGGGGGAGAGAGGAAAGGAGGCGTTTGCTTGGAGGGTTTTTTGTAAATGTCAAGAGCAGAGAGTTGATGGCTTCATCAATCCTTTATCCCCGCGAAACACCTGGAGGAGGAGAGGAGAGGGGGAGGAGGGGGGAGATTAGTCAGGGAGAGGAGGAGGAGGAGAGAGAGAGAGATGAGCTGGAGGGAGAAGAGAAAAAAAGAAAAGGGAGGGAGAGATCAGCCACAGGGAGGAAGATAGGAGATAGGAAAGGAAGGGAGGAGGAGGACAAGTGTGTGTGGGGAGAAGGAGAGGAGATGAGGAAGGATGGGTGGAGAAAGGAAGTGAGGAGAGGAGAGAGGGAGAAGTGGGAAGGGAGGATGAGGAGAGATTAAAGGAAGGAGGAAAGGTGGAGATGTGAGAGTTGGGAAGGAGAGGAGGAAGAGGAGGATAAGGAAAGGAGGGAGGAGGACAAGTGTGTGTGGGGAGAAGGAGAGGAGATGAGGAAGGATGGGTGGAGAAAGGAAGTGAGGAGAGGAGAGAGGGAGACAAGAAGGTGGGAAGGGAGGATGAGGAGAGATTAAAGGAAGGAGGAAAGGTGGAGATGTGAGAGTTGGGAAGGAGAGGAGGAAGAGGAGGAGGAGATGAGATGAAATGGAAGAGGAGAAGAAGTATGGAAAGAGGGAGGTGGTGAAGTTAGCTCAACGGAAAGAGGACAGACGAGAAGGAAAAAGAAGGTGCGAAGGGAGGATGAGGAGAGATTAAAGGAAGGAGGAAAGGTGGAGATGTGAGAGTTGGGAAGGAGAGGAGGAAGAGGAGGATAAGGAAAGGAGAGGAGGAAGAAGAAGAAGCGAGTGGAGAGATGGTAAGGAAGAAGTGCATAATTGGGACGGAGAGGTCAGAGAAAAGGACAAAAGGAAGAGGGAGGATTGAAAAAGATTAGGGAGAAGGAGAGAGGAAGCGAAGGAGGAAGAGCAGGATGGGAGGAAGGAGGAGAGGATGAAGATGTGGAGTTGGACGGTTGAGATTAGAAAGAGAAGACGTTTTTATTGTCTTGTATGAATTTAGAAAAGTGTTTGTGGCCGAGTGTTTTTTGTGTGTAAACCAAAATTGAACCTAAAGAAATGTAAAGTTTCAACAGATCGATGGTTTGTGTTGCGTCTGTGCTGATCGTGCAGCCGTACTTTGCGTCGTGTCACTTAAAAAGCGAGGGAGTCGTCCTCCATCTTTGATTTCACGGAGGAGGTGTTCCTCCTGTTTGTCTCGGTGTCGTCGCTCTGTTTGTAGACGTGTTAATCTGTGATCCTGGACTCGGTGGGAGCTCGTCGTGACCCTGTTGTTGTTTGTCGAGCAGCTGATGCTCTTCAGAGTGTAATCCTCCCTCTGTGTGCTCTCGCTCTCATTACACATCCATTTCTTTCTCTTTATGCCTCTTTCTCTCTC
Organism: Lagodon rhomboides; assembly: GCA_039737535.1. NCBI lineage: Eukaryota > Metazoa > Chordata > Actinopteri > Spariformes > Sparidae > Lagodon > Lagodon rhomboides. The sequence continues at coordinate 27,235,281 of CM077801.1, forward strand.
TCTCTCGGTGCTGCTGTCTGTCCTAATCTCGCTCGCCCCCTCCGCCCCGTCTCATGTCACTCCTCCTTTCTTCTCCCCCCTCTCGCCTCCCCCTCTCGCCTCCCCCTCTCCTCCTCCTCAGTGTAATGCAGGATAAAGACATTGGGATCACATATGGCCGAGTGGTAATGGCGGCGCGCCACTTAAATCCACTCATTTAAGTGCAAATCGGTGTCATTCTGGAGCCGCCGAGCAGATGCTGGGCCATGTCAGCGTAACTCGATGTGACCACCGCTGGCTTACACCGTGTGTGTGTGTGTGTGTGTGTGTGTGTGTGTGTGTGTGTGTGTAACCCCTATGGATTGTGATGAAAGTACCTGCTCCTTAAATGCAGAAAACAGATAAATTGATAGGCGATTATAGCGAAGAGTGTGTGCACATGGGTCTGTTTTAAAGCTCCGGCATGAACGTGTGTGTGTGTGTGTGTGTGTGTGTGTGTGTGTGTGTGTGTGTGTGTGTGTGTGTGTGTGTGTGTGTGTGTGTGTGTGTGTGTGTGTGTGTGTGTGTGTGTGTGTGTGTGTGTGTGTGTGTGTGTGTGTGTGTGTGTGTCCTGAATGCATCTGAAGAGCTGCAGAACCAGTCGGATCCACAGATCAAGGCCAGCGTGATTCAAACTGCTTTGTGAATTAGAACATTAAAACAGGAAAGATGCTTCATTAAATATTAAAATGTGAATTAAGATATAAAAATTTAATTTGATCAGAGGTTCAAAGGACGGAGCGGAGACGCGGAGATGAAGGTGTGTGCAGGTGTGAAGTGGATGATGTTGACTGATGTTGATTAAAGATTTAAAGGTGCTGGAAGTCGAGACAGACTTTCTGTTTCCTGACGTTTGAGCAGAGTTACTGAACATCGTCTGGATCCTCCGACTCGTCTTTGTGAATATTGACGTCTGTTTTTATAACGTTTCGTTGCTGTCGTCGTCCACTCAGAGTTCAGGGACGTCCACACCAAGAATGAAAACTACAACTTGTAATATTTCATTTTGTCGGCTGGAATCGGCTCCAGCTCTCCTGTGAAGGAAAGGATCAGACGATGAAGAGCCTCGATCTGTTCAATAAATGAACGACCCTGGACACGGGGAGGAGCAGTGAAACCTCTCCAGGTGTTTCTTCAGGTTACCTGTGCTACGTCTCGTCGAAGAGAGCTTCCCAAAATAACGGGAGAATGCACGTCTCACAAGCGTATGACTGAGATATTATTAGTGACGTGTTATATTGCGACCACTAAAAGACATATGTGCACACTGCTAACGTGGTTTCTTATAATTTATCAGGACAATCATTATGGTGATTTTGCGCGTGTTCCTCAGTAATTACTCAGCGTTTCGTGCACGTAACTGTGAGTATACACATCGACTGGCAGCTGGTTTTTATCCAGTGAGCAGAGGTGGACAGAGTACACAACTTCACTACTTGAGTAAAAGTACAGATACTCCTTGTCAAATATTACTCCAATACAAGTAAAAGTAGCTTAGTCAAAATATTACTTAAGTAAAGTACTAAAGTATTTGCTTAAAAAATTACTTGAGTAAAAGTATTTTAAAAATATCTCAGGAAATACAGGAAAGAAAAGTAGCTTTATTGTCATTATACAATACACTGATGCGATTCTTTGATATGAATTGTATAAAAAACATGAACAGAAAGTCAACTTAATCCTTCGACTGCACTGCAACAGTTGCCATATTTTTAAACCGTATAAAAATTATGATACTACAAGCTCATACAGTTACGTTTAAAATGTTCATCTGCCATTTAACAAACATGAAGCTAGCTAACGTCAGTAGCTACTTTACATACTGCAACGTGCTTTTTCAGGTTGGAAGATGAGTTTTTGTAGCCGTGATATAATTCGCTGTAAGCACAACAAACATTTAATCTGAAACAAATCAGTTTTTGTGACAAAAATCTCAAACATGGGTTTGAGTTAAGGCCACGGCTGCTCGGTGGGAGTTTCTCCATGTGTTTCTCCAGTTTCTTCCTCCATTGTATGGATTGTATAGCACGACGTAGTACAGGTACGGCAATACGACTCAGACAAACCATACAGGAATCAGCAGAAACAGTTTATTTTCTCAGAATATTGAAAAAAAAATTATATAAAAAAAAAATCATCAGCTGACGTAAGTTCAAAAGTAGTGAGTAACGAGAGTGAAAGTAAAAGTATCCCCCAAAAATAATACTCAAGTAAAGTACAGATACTCAAAAACTGTACTTAAGTACAGTACTCAAGTAAATTTACTTCGTTACTGTCCACCACTGCGTGTCATATGTGACCAGCTGAAAGTCGGCTATCACCGTAACACTGCTCACATCGTTATGTAATGGATCAGGTCACTTTTAATATAGAAATCGCTCTTCTTCAGTAGTGACTCAGGTTACGTATTTATACGTGTGATAATTTGCCTCTGACCAGCAGTTAGTTTAAATATTCAGATTCGTGACGTAAATCTAACTCTTGAAGATCAAACCAAGATATAAATCACCAAAAGATCTTGAGCTCGACCATCTTATGTACATTTATCCAGGGAGTTCATGATTATTTAATGTTTCCACGTCATTTACAACATGTAGATGATAAAAAAAAGTGTTCTGAGTAAATGAACTTTGTGAGTTTTTAGTGTCGGAGCTGAAACTTGTGTGATTGAACCCAAACTTCGGTCTCGCAGGCCCTCAGGTACACATGATAAAACAGCTCATCTTTATTCAGCGAGGCGGCGCGGGTCATATTTAAATCATAAATGTCATTACGGTTCACTTCTATCTATAATGAATCCACCATCGCGGGGAGATTAGCCGACTGTGTCGTCTGTGGGGTGTTCGGGCCGACTCGTTATTAGCGCCGCGATAACGCTGTTTAATTGTAATCGTTATTTAGCTGCTGTGCCGTTTGTGCGGCGGCTCGTTCTCTCTGAATTATGAACAGCTGATAAAAGCTTAATGAAAGATGATTGTCGTTCGGGTTTTTGTCTCCTAATAACACCTGACACATCGAATCTCGTTCTCTCTCCTGCCGCCGCGGTTTTACATCTGTGGCTTTTTATGTTTCCTCCCTTCAACCTGCATCCTTTTTCATTTATTAACTACATTTCCCAGAATGCTTTTCACCTTTTGTTCTTACATGAGGCTTCATAACTCCAGCAAATGTCTCAAACCTTTTCTTTTCTGTCGCTGAAAACTGAGCGACGTATTAACTCTGATTCTGATTATCGTGGCCTTTCTGTGTGTGTGTGTGTGTGTGTGTGTGTGTGTGTGTGTGTGTGTGTGTGTGTGTGTGTGGATCGATAGCGTTGTTAATGAAACACATGGGCAGAGACGGGACGACTGAAACAGCTCATGTTTCTCAATGGCCGCCGTCTCTACTGTACCGCTGCTCGTGTGTGTTTACAGAAAAACAACACACACACACAGACTCACAAAGAGGTCACACACACACACACACAACACACACACACACACACACACACACCTACACGCGCGCCGCAGAATAACCAGGTGAGAAAATAAATTAAAGAACAAAAACAGCAGTCGGATTAGTTTTTCTCGTTCCGGAAATGAAAACTCGAAACTTTTCAAACGGGCCCTGAACGCATCGCGACCATGATGGAGGGCAGCAGGTCCTCCACACGCCGGCGCCATCCCAGCATGCACGGCACTTCCTGTTAGCGACCCCGTCACCTCCTCCTCTCTCTCTCTCTGTCTCTCTCCATCGCTGCTCGTTTTATCCCGTCAAATAACTTCCTCTCTGTAGTGTCACAGTTTTCCCATCATGCCTCTGGCCTCCTCCTCTCCGCAGTGTCGTCATATTCAGAATATACACACAAATATATGAATGTTTGTAGAGTTTGTTTGTCTCGTCGTCGTCAGTCGGAGAAGTTAGAGTCAAACTACAAGAATATAAAAGAGTAAAATGAAGTTTGATTTTAAATGTGATGTGAAGACGGTGGAATATGAGCAGTTACATATCTGAAGACGTCTCCGTCTCTTCGTCTCCACCTGCTCTCGGCTGCTGGACGTCCTTTTTGTCCCCTGCCAGCTCCCGTAGAGCCGAGCTGTAGTTTAACTGTAATGGGTCGGCAGGGAGGGAGAGCAGATGGGGCATAAAACAAGCCCAGCACACATCAGGGACCCGAGTGTGTGTGAGGAGGAGGAGGAGGAGGAGGAGGAGAGAGGAGGAGAGAGGAGAGGATAGGAGGAGGAGGAGGAGGAGAGGAGAGAGGAGAGGATAGGAGGAGGAGGCGGAAAGAGGAGGAGAGGAGAGAGGAGAGGATGAGAGGAGGAGGAGGAGGAGAGGAGGAGGAAAGAGGAGGAGGAGAGGAGAGAGGAGAGGATAGGAAAGAGGAGGAGGAGGAGGAGAGGATGAGAGGATGAGAGGAGGAAAGGGGAGGAGAGGAGAGGAGGAGGAGAGAGAGAAGAGAAGGAGAGAGGAGAGGAGAGGAGGAGGAGGAGGAAAGAGGAGGAGAGAAGGAGAGAGGAGAGGAGAGGATGAGAGGAGGAGGAGGAGAGGAGGAGGAAAGAGGAGGAGAGAGGAGAGGATAGGAGGAGGAAAGAGGAGGAGGAGAGAAGGAGAAAGGAGAGGAGAGGAGGAGGAGGAGGAAAGAGGAGGAGAGAGGAGAGGATGAGAGGAGAGGAGAGGATGAGAGGATAGGAGGAGGAAAGAGGAGGAGGAGAGAAGGAGAAAGGAGAGGATAGGAGGAGGAGGAGGAGAGAGGAGAGGATGAGAGGAGGAGGAGGAGAGGAGGAGGAAAGAGGAGGAGGAGTAGGAGAGGAGAGAGGAGAGGATAGGAGGAGGAAGGAGAGGAGAGGAGAGGAGGAGGAAAGAGGAGGAGGAGGAGGAGAGGAGGAGGAGGAGGAGGAGAGGAGGAGAGGAGAGGAGAGGATGAGAGGAGGAGGAGTAGGAGAGGAGGAGAAAGGAGGAGGAGGAAGGGCAGCAGGTGAGAAAGAGGGACTGACCTCAATATGAAGGAGAGAGGTAAATGTGTGTGTGTGTGTGTGCATGTGTAAAGTGTGCGTGTGTGTGTGTGTGTGTGTATACGTGTGTCCGTTCTCGTTGCGCTTCAGCTTCAGTTTCGATTCTTGATCTTCGTCACTTCTTATTATATCTACGATCAGACTCTCACTGTGACACGGTTGGTCCGGTCCGGTCCGGTCGGACTCTGATGTGAACCAGTTGATCTGATGTTGTGGTTCTGCTGTTAGATTCTGGGTTTTCTGACTCGGCTGCAGAACACCAGCTGGGTTCTGAGTGCAGCGCTGCCGGACAGCTGCAGCGTCTCGAGAGGCCGAGGAGTTTTCCTGCCGTAATTACAGAACTCACACACGACTGCAGCGACACGTTTGTGTTATAAAAACAACAACAACAACAACAACAACAACAACAACAACAGCTCTCTGTGGACTCAGGCTTCATATAAACATGTGCTTTAGTCTTATTTTTATTTTAAGTAACATTTCTTAAAGTCGTTTCTTTATTCTAGCAGCACTGACATCACGTCCACATGTAGGGTTGCAAAGGGACGGAACATTTCCGGTAAATTTCCGGTAAATTTCCATGGAAAGTTAAGCTGGGGAATTTTGGAAATATTCCCCACAACTTCGACCCTGTTCCCCAGGCAACCAAATCACGTGCTTTGCTATGCAAGTTCTGTGATTGGTTGATGTGGTGGCTTCTTCCACTAATAGGAAAGGCGGTCATTACGTGTTTCATTCCTTGCACCAGACGTGTCGCTGATATTGCGAAAAAGCGTCGCACACATTATTTATCACAAGTCCGGTTTTACTCGGCCTATCAACACAATTTAAAAACTGGTATATAGTTTGAAGTCCGCACTTTCGCCACAAGTTGAAACGGAGAATCAGTGGGGTTGCATCTCGCTGCTCCGTTGTCTTAAAGCGGTCACGTGATTTGGACGCACCGACGCGTCCGTTGACCCCAGAGGGTTAAACATTTAACAAATATATTTCCCCATAATATCATCAAAACTTACTTAATTTTGTGTCGTCCACGGGCTCAAAAGTGTGGTCCAGTCTTCTAGAAATCATCTGTACATGTGATGGAGGCATGCACAGGTGCCTGTAGGGGGCGTGGCCTCAATAGCCCTGCAGTGAGCAGTGTGCTGTGTGCATGTGACTGAGGAATGGCTGATATTCTGTTTGTTTTAGTCAAGATTATGCTAAAATATACTTTCCCCAACTATATTTAAGCTCCCCATGAAGAGCCAACCTTCAATTTTGGAAATTCCCAGTTTATTCCCATAAATTCCCGTTAATTCCCATGGGAAGTTTCCATCTTTGAAAATTCACGGAATTTTGCAACCCTAATTCTGACGTGACCGGGTCTTGAAACTCTCTCCCGTCGGCCTCGGCTGTTCGGATCCAGACCGAGATGAATGCGACGCCTTCAATTTTGGAAATTCCCAGTTTATTCCCGTTAATTCCCATGGAAAGTTTCCATCTTTGAAAATTCCCGGAATTTTGTAACTCTATCCCACATGTGACGATTCCTCCTCTATGTGTTTGTTTCCATATCAGCTGTGTGTGTGTGTGTGTGTGTGTGTGTGTGTGTGTGTGTGCGCGCAGCGTCCACCGTTTCTCCATCATCCGTTGCCGCCGTCGGTTCTTTCATCCGCAGCCGAGCGTCTGCTTCACCTTCATCATCTCTCCTCCCGTCGCCTGTAGGACGGCTCGGGCGGCGAGGCGGACGGGGAGCGGCGGGGCGGCGAATCCAACGCACCCGGGCGGAAAGAATCAGAGTTTACACAACAGCGAGGCGGAGAAATTAAAGATGATTTTTATTTTCTTTATCTGGAGGAGAATTCATTACCTGGCAGAGGAGCCGGAGCTGAGCGCTGTCAGCCAGGAATAATGACTTGTCTAACTGATAGGGAGACACACACACACACACACACACACACACACACACACACACACACAGATACACACACAACATCAACAAACACACACACTTCACATACAGCACACACAGTTTATTTGAGGCTCTTTGTTTTCAGTTTTTACAGATTTCCCCCAAAAAAAAAAAACCTCCGACAGCAGAAATGATTTTATTCCTAGAGAGAATAAACGTCAGCGTTCGTTTTAGAGACGAAATTTACATCCTTAACTCCACTGACACGGTACGGATCACATTCAGTTTAATTAACTCGCTGTTTCAGGGTTTAAAGTCGTGTTAATTTAATCTTACGTCCAATAAAAACATCTTATAGAACCAGTTAAAGAGACGAAGGCGAGATTCATCCAGTAACCGACATGTTGGAGACTTCAGAAACACAACAGCTGACATGATGAGACTTTGTACAGGTGTGAGAAACATGAGTCAGCTGCACATGTGACTGTAAACACAATAGACTTGTAGTTCTCGAGACCGGTCTCGGTCTCAAGACCACTTTTCCGTGGTCTTGGTCTTGTCACGGCCTCGACAGTCTTTGGTCTTGGTCTTGATACTCTCTGGTCTTGGTAGTGTCTTGGTCTCGGTTTAGGCGGTCTTGACTACAAGTCTACTCAAGACATAAATGCATTCATGATGTAGTTGCCTTTTGTTCTACAGTTTGAATGTATATGTTTATGTATCTGTTCTTTGTGATGTCTGTGTTATATTGTTCTTGTCCCACTGAACTACAGCTACAACTACAACTTGATAAAGTGTGTTATAATTGAGATGCCATTGCACACATCAAGGTGACCAGTTCTTCCTCTTGTTAATGGACAATTTGAAGTACAATTTTGTACTATTTGTACTATAAACTATTTGTATTTTGCATTTAATTTAATGCATTTTTTGGTGCACCTGCGTGCGGGTTCTACAACTCATGCAAAATGGCAAAAAAATAGTCTTTTTTTGGTCTCAGTCTCGAGCTGAACAAGTCTTGGTCTTGGTCTTGATACTCTCTGGTCTTGGTAGTGTCTTGGTCTCGGTTTAGGCGGTCTTGACTGCAAGTCTAAAACAGAACAATAGGGCTGCAGCTATCGAATATTTTTGTAATCGAGTTTTCTATCGAATATAATCGAGTAATCGGGGCGAATCAGGGCGGCTGTCGTTGGAAACTGACAGTGAAACGTATCGGACCAGTTAACAGGCTCGGTTTGCCGTTTCTTCGGTGGTGAAACACCAAAGAAGCTGCTTAATTTCCGCTGTTTTTCAGATGAGTTGTGTGTAACCTGACTGTCAGATACACAAAGGCGCCTGGTGACACGTGACGGGACGCATTTCATTATTTTCACCGCGCACAGCCTTTGACGTAAGCACGTTGTGTCACACTAAAAAGAATCCGTGCGAAACGTGCGCTTTGAATTTAATCAAACGAGGCTTCGATCATTTTTTGTAATCGAGTTAGTCGAGGTACTCGAGGAATATTTGTCTGTACATCAGGCCGATGCTCAGACCGTCTGTGGCTGTTTGCAGTGTGTCCGTCGGCTTCTTGTGAACCTTAGCCTCCAATTCCAGCAGCTTTCTTTGATTAGTTTGCTCGTTACTGGTCAAACACATCAGCTAAATAACACTTGATGTCTCCTGAGTCTCTGCAGAGGCTTCAGGGTTGATTTAGACTTCGAGTTTCTGCAGAAAACCTGCAAGAAACCAGCATTTCTGGCAAAATGTCTGTCTGCTGCATTATGGGAAACGTAGGCGCCAGCGTTTTGGAAGCACGTCTCGACCCGGGGATGAAGACTCTGAGCGTCTCGGCCTCTGCGGCTTCAATTTCACCTTTTCCCGTAAAATCAACTTTAAATGAATCCAGCGCAGACGTTCCTGCAGACGCACAGGACTCATATACCTGCTGCATGTTTCCAAATGTAGTCGTAGTGATGTGGTACATAAAACACCGTGCACACACACACACACGTGCACACACACACACACACACACACACACACACACACACACACACTCTCGCTCTCTCCGGTCCTGCGGGCTCGTGTGCGTCAGTAATAACCTCTCGGTGCCCCGATCCAGAGGAAATCAGCTGGAATGTGAAATTGAAAACAAACAGTCATTTCAGATAGTGAAGCGTCTCCGTCAGCCGGCGTCTGCCGCTCTGTTTGAAGCCTCAGATTGTCCTCAGATCATATCCAGATATACAGTAGAGCTCATGTTCCCTAAATCCCTATCTAATAGACAACTCATACATAATCAGACGCAGCAGAGAGGCGACGGCGGCAGCAGCAGCAGACGCTCCCGGGTTGTTGTGCAGATACTGCGAGGCGGCGAGCGGCGCCGGCAGGGACGAGACAAAACCTCCAGCTCTCCTCAGCGAGCGAGGACGAGCTGGTCTCCGCCTCGTCATACTGTAGAGATATAGTGTCGTATATTTAAGCAATATTACGATGCGGTAATATTGCGATTATACAACTAATACCAACAAAAATAAATGTATACTCAAAATATATCCACGTTGACGGACAATTTGCTCTCAAATTTTAAAGTTTTTTGCGAGTGTGCGTCGCGTTTCCATGGAAACACATGGGGTCTGACTAATAACTGAAACAAAACCAGCCCCGTCAGTTACTCTTATGTGTAATGGAACGTAGTTTACCACTACAGCAAGTAGTCCGACCCATAGTAACGACCTAGCAACGGAAAGGATGAGTGAACTCTGAGCTGACGGTAATGTTTTATCGCCGTCTCGGAGTTTCCCGACCTAAATCAATACTGCACAGATAAACAGAAAATGCTTATTTTTATCGCCCAAGTTATAACAAAGGTGTTGATTTTTTTATATATATATTTTTTATAAAACAATAGTGTCTCTCACAGTGAAGGGAACAGGCTCGGCCCGCTCGGTGAAACGGGACACTTTATTCTATGAATGTGACTTTGGCAGCTGACAGGTGGTTTGTGATTTATTTTCATGATTAATAAATAACGTTTCTAAATAATAATAATAATAATAAAATACTCAGCTCGGACTTGTTTCATCTTTATCTTATTATTATCTAATAATAAAGAACAGAGAAGTTACAGATTTATCACTTTATTTACCACAAATCTTTCCTTTTTTGTCATTTGGTTCTTCTCATCTTCCTCCATCCATTCATCCAAACTGAGACGCCAAATAAATCAAAATTAACAACAAACTGATCCATTTTGTAGCTTATTTTTCCTCCGTTTCCTGCTCCAGCTCTGACAGTTACCATGTTGCCATGGAGATACGATG
>CM077801.1:27247990-27310449 GCA_039737535.1 Lagodon rhomboides
ATTTGATGTACACACACACACACACACACACACACACACACACTCGCTGTCTGCTGCAGTGTGAACGTTGTCAGTCTTGTGTTTTTTAATCAGAACGTCTGATGTTGAATTAATATTGATTCCTCTGCAGTCCGTTACAACAACTTGTTTTCCCCTCGTCCTCGTCTTCTTCTTCTTCTTCTTCGTCTTCTTCTTCTTCTTCTGCTTCTTCTTCTTCTTCTTCTTCTTCTGCTTCTTCTTCTTCTCTCCATCTGTGCGTCCTCAGCTGCTCGCTCGTCTCCTCCCGTTTGATTATTCACTCGTCAGACATCACAGCAGATTTCTGTGATGTTTCAGCCTCCCATATTTACCTGGAAACTTTCCGTCTCTGCCCCGAACACAATGTTTGCTTCAACGTTTATCCAACCAATCAGCAGAATAAATGTTAGCAACGTACGTTTCTGTAAAAACCACAGATACGTTAAAACTTTACCTTTCTTTACAGTCAAGTTTCTATTTCAGTGCTTATGTTCTGGTTATTAGTCGCCATCAACACAGCAGGTCAATGTCCCCATTTACTATCAAAAATATCCAGTTTTTGTTATCAGAAACAGCTGGAAATGTCTCAACTTCCTGTCAACAATGTCCTGACTTCACATGAAAAATATAATTTTTTGGGGGCGCTACAAACACAGATCGAAATGTCCCAACTTCCTGTCAAATATGTCCGTTTTTTGTCACTAGAAACATGGCTGAAAATGTCCCGACTTTGGTCAAAAGATGTCCTGACTTCCCATAAAAAAATATCCAGTTTTGTCACACAAACACAGCTGGAACTATCCTGACTTCCAGTTATAAATGTCCTGTTTTTGTCACCTGTAACTCCACCTTCATCTCATCCACCTCCACATATGAAAGTCAGGTAAACGTTCTGTTCTGGTTATTAGTCGCCATCAACACAGCAGGTAATGTCCCCATTTACCATCAAAAATATCCGGGTTTTGATGCCAGAAACAGCTGGAAATGTCTCAACTTCCTGTCAACATATGTCCGTGTTCTGTCACATGAAAAACATAGCTTTTTGAAGGTGCTACAGACATCAGGTCAAAAGATGTCCCGACTTCCCCTCAAAAATATCCAGTTTTGTCACACAAACACAGCTGGAACTATCCTGACTTCCAGTTATAAATGTCCACCTTCATCTCATCCACCTCCACATATGAACGTCAGGTAAACGTGCACCGTGTGATCCGTCCACGTAGAACATCACAGCAGTATTTTTCAGTTTTCTGAGCTCCGTTCTGTCCTGAGTTCAGTCTAACGTCGGTGTGAGGAGCTGAGCTGCAGCTGAAGTCGGGCTGGTTTATCTCCAGCTGTATTAGCGGTCGATAAAACAACAAAGATGATTTTTATTTGGCTCTTTTCCGCCGACACTCCTGAAGCCAGCAGCGCTGTTCATCCCTCGGTGTGAACAGATCAGGGTCCTTCAGCTGAGAAATGTCCCGAGCCGAGCCGCCGTATTAAAATGGCTGCTTACTGCCGGCTGTAAACGCTGCCGGAGAAATGAATGGAGGATATTTATAATAAATATACTTTTATTATGGCTGCAGGCTCGTATATTAGTGTTTAGTGGAGAGAGGATCCTCCCCCCTCCTCCCCCTCTCTCCCTCCTGTTCCTCTCTCCTCCTCTTCTCTGTTTCTACCAAACCTCTTTTTATTTAAATTCAGACTCACACTAAATCCAGAGGAGCTTCTGACCCAGCAGATCATCGGTTCTGAGTAGAAACCGATCGGAAGTTAGCACAGTCTGTCAGCGAGGCGTCTTCTGTCACACAACAACAAGATGCTGGTTTGAGTTAAAGTCCATCATCAGCCTATCAGCTGTTCCGTCTGCATGTGTTTGTCTTCCTGAAGACAGAAAAACAGCAGAAATACTGATTTAAATCTGCTAATTAGTAGGAAACTGCTAGTTTTGCACGTATAGTTTTGCAAAATGTGTGACATCAGCTTTACATGACATGTTTGTAAGATGACTTTAATGTCAGCGGGTGGACAGGTTGATGATGGCGAGACAGCTGACCCAGCAGATCATCAGTTCTGAGTAGAAACCGGTCGGGCTGCAGAACCGGAACAGCAACCAGAAGTTAGCACAGTCTGTCAGCGAGGTATCTTCTGTCACACAACAACATGCTGATTTGAGTTAAAGTCCATCATCAGCCACTCAGCTGCACCGTCTGCATGTGTTTGTCTTCCTGAAGATAGAAAAACAACAGAAATACTGATTTATATCTGCTAATTAGTACGAAACACAGAGTTCAGCTGAGGCTGATGGGTAGTTTTGCAGGTATAGTTTTGCAAAATGTGTGATATCAGCTTCACACTACATGTTTATAAGAAGCCAGAGACTGTCACGTAGCTAGTAGAGGACATGGAGGAGGACCCAGAGGCACAGACGGGAGATCAAGATCTCGGGTTGCAGGGATTTCAAAAAGGGAGAGACAGACTGCACAAAAACCAGGACTTAAATACATGACACAAATGAGGGAACGAGAAACAGGTGAGACACGAGAGGGCAGGTGCACATAATCAAACCAGAACAGGAAAGACGAGACATGACACGAGACCTACAAAATAAAACAGGAAGTGACCAGAACTAAAAACATGAAACTTGACAAGACAACACAGAACCGTGACAGAGACCACTGTGGAGACGGTGTTTCTACATTTGTAAGCGTGAAACCGCTGAATATTTCTGAGGAGGCGTCCGGACACACACAGCTGTGTTTGTGGAGACAAAACCAGATGTTTTCCAGCTGAATTTATTGGTGTTTTTTGAGGAGATGTTAGCACATCGCTCGCCAAATTTGTGGCAACAAAACCGGATGTTTTTCATCGGATGTTGTAACATTTTCCAGTTGTGTTGGTTGTGAAATATTTCCACAGATGGACAGAAGTTATTTATTATGTTTACTGTCTGCTGCTGTACATTTGTTCTGCTTTTAAAATTGTAATTTTTATGTAAACGAGACACACAAACATGAATTTAAACCACTTTAGGTGCCTGAAATGTGGCCTCAAGATTCACACACACTTAGTGTAACCTCCAGGGTGTGTGTGTGTGTGTGTGTGTGTGTGTGTGTGTGTGCCCTAAGGACCTTTCTGTCTGATGGATGAGATTCAGCCTCGAGCACACACACACACACACACACACACACACACACACACACACACAGACGCTGTACGAGTCATTAACACACTAAACAAATTAAATCTTCTCAATAAAAGGAATAAGCAGCCGTCGACGTATTAGCATGAGAAACACGATAAAAGTGCTCCTCCATTGTGTCCTTATCACACTCCCATAATGCACTGGGAGGCAGGGATTGGCCCCGGCGTTTGGACGTTCGACACCGGGCTTATCGGCGTCGGGGGCCCTCGCTCTAAACGTTCAAAGAGCGCCATTGTTGTGAGATTGCGGGAGAACAGAGGAGAGATTTTCGGGTTCTTAGAGCACTCGGTGGATTTTGTGAACGAGCGAGCTGCAGAATGAATGGCCGAAGAGAGAGAGAGAGAGAGAGAGACGACTGATTAAACAGATAAAAACTGAAAGAGGGACAGAGAGCAGACAAACAGATCAGCTGGTGGCCTAAATCTGTGTGTTGTGAGTCCGTGTGTGTGTGTTCATCGCATTTTGTTTCTCTCGATGTGAAATGTGGAATGTGTGTGTTCATTTCTTCAGATATTCAGCGTCCCAACAGAAAAAGATTCATGTTTAAATTCAGCTCCGGTGATGTTCGATGGAGGATTTTGTGCCGTCGAAGTCTAAAACTGCTCCACTACAAAGACCGTGTGATCAGCTGGTTAGCATGTTAGCTGTTAGCTCAGCAGCCACAGTGGTTCACCACATGACCCTGAGGTCCAACACGTCTAGTCTTCAGCACCTTGTGAGACAATGAGGATGAATTCGGACTGGGGTTGCAAAGGGGCGGAACATATCCGGTAAATTTCCGGTAAATTTCCATGGGAAGTTAAGCTGGGGAATTTTGGGAATATTCCCCACAACTTCCCCCTGTTCCCCAGCAACCAATGGTTGTGATTGGTTGATGTGGTGGCTTTTTCCACCAATAGGAAAGGAGGTGTCACGTGTTTGTTTTCCTTGCAAGCACTTCCTGTTTGCGAACAAGCGTCAGCACACATTATTCATCACAAGTCCGTGTACTCAGGCCTATCAACACAGTCTTAAATACCGGTTTATAGTTATGAAGTCCGCACTTTCGTGAGGCTGCATCTTGCTGCTCTATCGTCTTAAGCGGTCACGTGATTTGCAGGTGCCAGTGTGTCAGTCGACCGCAGAGGGTTAAACATTTAATAAATATATTTCCGCATAATATCATCAAAACTTACTTAATTTTGTCCACAGGCTCAAATCTGTGCCTTCGATAGTCTTGTGCTTGGGCTCTCATCCTTCAATTTTGGAAATTCCCAGTTTATTCCGTTAATTCCATGGAAAGTTTCCATCTCTGAAATTCCCAGAATTTTGCAACCTTGTCCACATGTGATGATTGCTCCTATATGTGTTTGTTTCCATATCGGCTGTGATGTGTGTGGCTTTTTCCACCAATAGGAAAGGAGGTATCACGTGTTTTTTTCCTTGCAAGCACTTCCTGTTTGCGAAAAAGCGTCGCACACATTATTTATCACAAGTCCGGTTTTACTCGGCCTATCAACACAATTTAAAAACTGGTATATAGTTTGAAGTCCGCACTTTCGCCACAAGTTGAAACGGAGAATCAGTGAGGCTGCATCTCGCTGCTCCGTCGTCTTAAAGCGGTCACGTGATTTGGAGGCGCCGGCGCGTCCGTCGACCCCAGAGGGTTAAACATTTAATAAATATATTTCCCCATAATATCATCAAAACTTACTTAATTTTGTGTCGTCCACAGGCTCAAATGTGTGCCTTCAATAGTCTTGTGCTTTGGGCTCAAAGTGTGGTCCAGTCTTCTAGAAATCATCTGTACAGGTGATGGAGGCGTGCACAGTGCCTGTAGGGGGCGTGGCCTCTACAGCCCTAGCAGTTAGCAGTGTGCTATGTGCATGTGACTGAGGAATGTGCTTGGATGTGCAGTGTCTGTTTGTTTTAGTCAAGATTATGCTAAAATATACTTTCCCCAACTATATTTAAGCTCCCCATGAAGAGCCAACCTTCAATTTTGGAAATTCCCAGTTTATTCCCATAAATTCCCGTTAATTCCCATCCCTGCATTGTTGTGTCGAACTTCCTGCATCCAATTTGTCTCCAAATCAACATTTCTCTCATAGTCGACGCTTGAATTTTTCAGTTTTTCCTTTCTCTCTCTAAACGTATCTGTCCTTCAAACCTCCTCAGAATATTTCCCAGTATTTGACGAGATAAATTCCCGTTAATTCCCATGGAAAGTTTCCATCTTTGAAAATTCACGGAATTTTGCAACCCTAATTCTGACGTGACCGGGTCTTGAAACTCTCTCCCGTCAGCCTCGGCTGTTCGGATCCAGACCTGAGATGAAGGCGCTCGCTGACGAACACGACGCGTTCGACAGATCGAACACAAACGTTGTCGTGTCGAGCTCTCGCAGCTCCTCGGAGCCCCTGCGTCCGCCCCGAGGAAACCCTGTTCACACTCTGCCTGTAAATTTCCGCTGAACCGACATCAGACATGAAGCCCCGCAGACTGACTTAATCCTGTGTGTGTGTGTGTGTGTGTGTGTGTGTGTGTGTGTGTGTGTGTGTGTGTGCCCGTGACTCCGTACAGTACCCAGAATGCACCTCACCTGCACTCATCACTCCTGAGAGACGGAGAGGGATCAGTTGTGCAAAAAAAGTGAAAGATGATGAACGACAAAACACACACACACTACACTATGTCGTGTGTGTCGTGTGTGTGTGTGTGTGTTTCAGGTTTTGCTTTAACAAGTCAGCAGGTGGAAGAAGCTTGACTGATCAGGGACACTGAGACAGGTGTGTGTGTGTGTGTGTGTGTGTGTGTGTGTGTGTATTGATCTCGGTGAAGGATCTCTTACTTTCTGTCCTTCTCAGGGGGTTAAAACCACACAAACACACACACACACACACACACACACACACGCAGACGCTCTTCAGTGTCCGGTGATTTATGATAGATTTGAAAAGGCTGTTTATCCCCTCACTCACTGACACACACACACACACACACACACACACACACACACACACACACACAGTCTGTCAGTACAGGACTGACCGGCTTTAAATATCTGGTTCTGTCGCCACAAACACACAAAAATGTCCCGACGTCTCGTTAAAAAACATCTGTAACGACCTGTAACTCCATGTTGAGTAAACGTGAAACTACACGTGCGACATTTGAAGGTATTTATGGTTTGCAGAAACGTAAAATGCCAACACGGTTAGTTACTCAGAGAACAATGCATGGATCTGAATGGAGAACAGGTGTGTGAGGTGTTTGGTTTGAGCTCTGCTGAGTGTCTTGATACACTTACAGACACACACAGTTGTGTTGTTTGTACACAGACGTGTTCACAGTGAATTCTGTACATTTTGTGCTCGGCGTGTCCTTTCCCCCGAGGTTTGATGGAGGTTTAGCTGCATGCATTTGGTGAGCGGTCTTCACTGAAGAAAATCCTACTTTTTTAGATAATAATGATAATACATTTTATTTTGAAAGGGCCTTTCTGGACACTCAAGGTCACCGTACACAACGTGATAAAAACACATCTATATCAATAATAGTAAAAAACACAACAATAACAATAAAACACAGAATAAAGACTGTTAAAAACAACAACTGTGTAAAATAAAGAAATATTGAATTTAAAATGATTTTGGACGATTATTATCGCCGTATCTGTGCACACGAAGGTGGAAAGCTAAAACATGCTACAGAGGTCAGCTAGTAGGGACAAACTACAACCACGAGATCTGCGACGGATCCTTTGGTTTGACTCCAAAATGTCTTGATGCTCAGATTGAACCTTTTAATCGTTAAGAAAACACTGATTTCTACAGAAGCATATTGCGTTCACTTGATAAATTTATTTTTTGGTTTGTTTTTCTGGGTAATTTTTTTTTTTCTGTTTTTCAGAGTAATTTTTTTCCTAAGTTTACGAGCATTAGAAGATCCATTCATTCATTGAGAGCTCGACTTCATGGTTACAAACATGACCGACTTGTTCAGTTAAATCAAGTTTTACTTTGATCTGGGTTTAAGACACTGGAGATAGTCCTGTCTTTAACTCATATAGATGGTATTATCATTAGTTTGTCGAGGCATGTATGTGCGGGCAGGAGTCACCATAGGTCCACAACATGATCCACGGAAGAACGGAAGTATGTTACAGGTTGAATGTTATGGAAGTTAGAAGTATCTAAATATTTCAGAAGAAAAATTACTCCGAAAAACAGAAAAAAAAATATACTCTGAAAATACAGATATATATATATATATAAAAACACGCAGAAACAAATACACATTACTAAACACAAAAACACAAATAATTACTCAGTAAAACAAACCAAAAAATAAATTTATCAAGTGAATGGAAATACACTTCCGTAGATTTCTTATATTTCCATCTTACAGATCGTTGGAGTTACGTGGATAAAGTAGAGCTTTAGTCCAAACACCGGCTCAGTCTGGACATTAGAAGTCTGAACATCCTGTCGTGTGTTACTGAGCTGCGTTCAGGATCTGTGCAGGACGTCCGGATGTCTGACCCGACTCTGAGACGAAGGAGTTCATGTTTCCGTGTGTGATTCACGTTCAGAGTGTAAAATGTTGATGCCCTCTGCTGGTGTTCAGAATCAATCCTGGTTACTGTACAGACAAACAGATTTAAACATTAAACCGTATAAACAAACTTAAATGATGTATTAGTTCATCTCTCATATCTGCTCACCTCCCTCTGTGTGTGTGTGTGTGTGTGTGTGTGTGTGTGTGTGTGTGTGTGTGTGTTCGCTCGTCCAGATGATGTGATTGCTTTCACTGGTCTGTGTTTTGTTTTGCCTAATAAATCACCATCTATCAGGGCCCGGCTGACACACACACACACACACACACACACACACACACTGACACACACACACACACACACACACACACACACACACACACACACACACACACACACTCTGTGGCAAACAGTTCATAATGGACCGTTCATTTGTCATCCTCTGAGCTGTTGACAAGGAAAGTGTCCTGGATATGGGGATGTGTGTGTGTGTGTGTGTGTGTGTGTGTGTGTGTGTGTGTGTGTGTTCATGCTACTCTACTGACAATAGAGATTCGCCCCCATTCATCTGACTGATAACACACTACTGCTGTCAGCTGGAGGCTCTATCCTCACACACACACACACACACACACACACACACACACACACACACACACACACACACACACACACACACACACACAGTCAGTTATGACCAAATGATTGTGTAGAAACCTGTAGTTTTATTTTTGTTGTCCTGTAAATTGAAGTACAGTCGTATTATTTTTTTTGACCATGCTGATCATCAAGATATAGATTTACAGTTATATTTACCCAGAATGCATTGTGAATCAACTGTAATATAGCTGCTGCACTGAGAAACAGTTAGAATACAGAAATAATGCTGTGGAAAAACAACATAAATCATTAACATCATTGTTCTCGTACTTAAAAAAAGTGAAGAAATGTAGATTTCAGGAAGCTTCTTCATTGTTTCTTCTGTTCGTCATCCAAAGAGGAAGTAAAGTTACCGTGCAGGGTTTTGTGCTCGCGTCCGCCGCCTCTCCTCGCTCCTCTCACGGAGGCCGACGCCCCATGAATCATTAACAGCGGAGTAATTATACACTATCAAACTTGGAATATTACCCCACTTAGCTAATGTTTAATGCTGTAATTAATTCTGAACCCTGCGAGCCAACATCAATTTATTTGATTAGTACTTTACAAAGTCACACAGAGGTTTTTTACTGTTTTGGAGGTGTGTGTGTGTGTGTGTGGCTTTAAAATGTTTCCATATTAATTAAAGTGTGATCCAGAGGGTGAGAAGCTGATTAATGAGAATTCAACGCTTCAGTTTTCATGTCTTTTTATTTGCTGTTTTGTTTTTCCAGGACGAAGTCGTTCCCCTTCACAATAAGACAAAAGAGGTTTATGTGTTTAATTCACACATTGTTAATTAGTTTAACAGATTCCTCACACTGGACATGATGTACTGAGTCTGTGATCGACTCAGTGACCATTTACAGTTATTAATTAAAGGAGCATTCTGTAGTTTTGAGGAAGAAGAGAAAGATTTTAAACAAACTAAATAATCAAACTCTTTGTTTTCATTACTGAATAAACTGAATAACAAACTGACCTTTAAAGAACAACACAACTTATACTGTTTTACTGTGTTTGCATGTGGCGGACCCTGCCACCTTTCTAGCTTCAAACAGTGTTCTGGGACCTTATTTTCCTCTGAGAACAAACATTTGAACCTTTGACACCCATGAACTCCCTGCAGATACAAAGAAGTAAAGCTGCTCGGCCAGTAAACATGAAATCAGTCGCAGGAGTAAAGAAGCTGTCGTGGATCGTGGATGTTTAGCATTACAGCCACACCAGACTTTGGTAGAGAGGAAACTTATTTTGGTGTTTTCTCTCTTTCCTTCGTCGTCTGTCGACCGTTGTGTTTTATATAAAGGTTGAAAAACGCTGAACAGTCGCAGTAACAGCTGCTCGGCCAATAAACATGAAATCAGTCTCAGGAGTAAAGAAGCTGTACTCCTACTTTTTGCTTTTTGTACACAAGTATCGTGGATCGTGGATGTTAAGCATTACAACCACACCAGACTTTGGTAGAGAGGAAACTTATTTTGTCGACCGTCGTGTTTTATATAAAGGTTGAAAAACTGCTGAACAGTCGCAGTGATGTAACATTTACACTGCGGTAATTACAGCTGACAGCAGCCTCCTCCAACAAACACACACATCCTAAAATATGGAGTCGAGACTGATAAGAGAGGAAGGACGGATATCAACACACACACACACACACACACTTTGATTCACACCAACACACTCGCTTTACATTTACTCACATTCAACAAACTCTCTCTCTCTCTCGCTGTCACTCTTATTGTCTTTTGTCACTCGGTGTCCTTGTCTCGGAGGACGAGCGAAGCGATAACGCCGTCGTTTCTGTTGTGTTTTAATAAGTTTTATCTGAAGACTTTAAACAGACAAACAACGACAAACCCGAACCTGACGGGACTGTTGAGTCTCCAGCCAAAGGTCATCGGGCGCTTCTCAGCCGCAGATATCAACGATGTTTTAGTAGGAGTAATAGATTACTGAGGAACTTCCTCCAAATCAACATTTCTCTTATAGTCTACGCTTTAATTTTTCAGTTTTTTCTTTCTCTCTCTAAACATATCTGTCCTTCGAACCTCCTCAGAATATTTCCCAGTATTTGACGAGCTTGAACCTCAAAAAAGAACAAAAAAAACATTATAATGCTATTAAATGACTTGGCTAACCTCTGCGTGGAAGACTGGAAGGATAACATGATGCATAGAGGCTGCGGCTGCCAACATTCGGAGCTGATTAAAAACTCTCAGGTCGCCGTACGTCTTCAACATCTTCAACATGTGTCTGGTGAAAAACAGACTCTGGCACAAACTGTGCGTGTTCAATCAGAGTCACGTTATCTGCCAGCGAAACATATTGGACCGCGGAGGCCGTGATGCAGCAGCCCGCTGACAAATGTGCCGAGTTTTAATCGTGTGAAGCAGCCTTACGGTGATGGTTGTTGTCTTTAGATGTGGGGTTTGTATGAGGTCAGTGTGAAGTCCGACCCAAACAGCTGATCTGTGGCGTAACACAGTGCCCGGCGTCGGAATACAGACGCTCTACGGTTGAGGGAAAGTAGTGCCAAAGGAAAGGGGTGTCTGACGATTATCAGGTTGGATTTTCAGGATTTTCTGATTTGTTCCTGTCAGATTGGCGACTACTTTGCAGCTTCCTCTCACACAATGATACCCCCTCACTTAGCCCCAAATACCATCAGATCCGTGTCCGGTCCGTGTCCGGTCCACCACAGAAGCTACGTTACGTATCTATTACGTAAGGCTTCTATTTCTGCCGGATGCCGGAGCACCACGCATCAATTCAGCCGACAGGAAGTCAGACACTGAAAGAACAACATCGGGGTTCCCACGCGTCCTGGAAAACCTGGAAAACCTTGAAAATGATTGACCAATTTTCCAGTCATGGAAAACACACGGAAAATGAGAAAAAATGACAAATGTCCTGGAAGTTTTCCTGAAAAATTATTTCAGGGTTCCCACTCTCCCTGAAATTATTTTCCAGGACTTTTCCAGGACATTTTCGCGGTCCTGGAAAATAATTTCAAGGAAAGAGTGGGAACCCTGAACATGACACCTGTTTAATTTTCAGTATAAGACACAGAACAAAAATCTAAAAAAGAGACAAATCCAAGCAAGTCCACCTTTCTTCTTCTAATCCTACCGATGGGGAACACAAACCTTTTGTCAGTCTGTTGTTATGTTTATAACACATACATGTAGAAATGCAATTGCGCATGATTCTGTAATTACAGCGGGAACAGCCGGTTGGTGCTGATGGACGATGGTTAGACAGAAAGAGACGTCGCTTCAGGCCACAAAGCACCACTAAAATAATTCCACTTCTTTCGTTGCTCACGTGTTAACTTGCATGTCAGCTGCTTCACTCCTAAACACTTCAACCCAGAACTTCATTTAGTGCCGACGCTGAAGAACAACACAAACTGACGCTAACGCTCCGTGACAACACTGATGAATGTGACTGGAGCTTAAACTTCTTTAGCATTTTGCTAACAAGTGGAGCTCAGTCTCACAGGAAGTTGTGTTTTGGTGATTGGACGGTACAGTAATGAGCTCGCTCCCCGTCTGCCGTGTGATAATTCTCTTAGTGTCGTCGCAGTGACTCTCTGAATGTCTAATTCCGTCTCCGCGTTGTTCCCTCGGTGTAATTAGCTCCGACGGTGACTTTATGTAAAATAGTTTGTGCCAAGTTTTAATTGATTAAAAGTCGGCGTGTTATTTCGAGGAAGAACAATGTAGATCCAATTAGCACTGTAACGTGTAAACATGAACACTAACTCCCATGGTGCACCAGGGCC
This sequence comes from Lagodon rhomboides, assembly GCA_039737535.1. Taxonomy (NCBI): domain Eukaryota; kingdom Metazoa; phylum Chordata; class Actinopteri; order Spariformes; family Sparidae; genus Lagodon; species Lagodon rhomboides. The sequence continues at coordinate 27,260,165 of CM077801.1, forward strand.
TGCGCGCCTCTCTGTGTGTGTGTGTGTGTGTGTGTGTGTGTGTGTGTGATTCAGTGATCAGTCTCATTTCTTAATCATCACTTTCTGCTCCAGATGAGACTTTATGAGGGGACTAAATTGCCTTAAAGGGATTTCTTATTAAAGGGATTACACCCATGTAATCCCCTTAGTCCCAGTGGACCCCCAAAAACCTGAACACACACACACACACACACACACACACATACAGTACACACACTCATACAGTACATAACCAGATTAGCGTGTGGAAATAAATGTGCACAATGTTTTTGTTACGCTACAAATGAAAACACACGTGTTAAACGGCGGCGCACATCAGTCACGTGACCCCGTTGAAAATCGTGTGTGTGTGTGCTCGTTACACAAAAAGTGAAAGTGTGTGTGTGTGTTTATAACCTTGACATGAATCAGTTTGCGCGTGTGTGTGTGTGTGTGTGAGAGAGAGAGCGTAGCGTAACGCTGTGTTTTTGGCGGCGCTCCCTCGTCTCATCCCCAATTAACGAAGACAAATCCGCTTCTATCTCCACTAATGAGAGTCTTTAAGGTGAAGGGACTCTGTATTTATTTAATAAGAAGAAGCTTATTTATTCCATTTCCATGAGAAAGAAAAGCCGGCGCTGATTCGCTGGGGGATGGATTAGAGGAAGAAGAGGAGGAGGAGGAGGAGAAAGAATGAGAACGAGCTGGACGGAGAAGGAGGAGGAAGTTAGCGTGAAAGAGGAGGTGAGGCAGAGAAACAGTTACAGAAGGTGGAGAGGAGGATGATAAAGAAAGACAGGGAGTGAGGGTGGAGTAAACCTGGAGGAGGAGGAAGAGGATGAAGAAGTGTTGGAGGAGAGAATCAGGAGAAGGAGAAGATGGAAATAAACTTTCTAGAACTAGCGGCAGGATTTAAACTTTGAGTTTGAGATCAGCACAACCCGTCACAAAAGTGGAAAAATGTTGTGAATGAACATAAAACGTGACCGAGAATGTGAGTGAAGTCAGCACTCAGGAGAGACTCTGGTTCTGGTTCTCTGTCTCCTCTCTGTAACGTTACGTTCATGAAGTAAAGTCCATTTCCCCTCCGGCTCCAGTCAGCAGTCAGCAGTACAGAACAGAACCTGGAGGTCAGCTCCGGATCAATGCTGCAGTCGGGCCGATCAACAGGAGTGAAGCTCCTGTTGATCAGCAGGAGTGAAGCTGCTGTCAGATCAGAGCAGAATCTGGGTGTCTGGATCTGCACCGACTCTCTCCCCATTACATCTACATATTGTATGTTATCTTTCATTTAAATAGAAAAGTGGACAAGCCTGTGAATATTCTCATTCATCCAGGTCATAGTTATCTCAAGGAAATTGAATCGAATGCAACTGGATTTGGTTTTTGTCTTGAAGACGTTTCACCTCTCATCCGAGAGGCTTCATCAGTTCCTGCTAGCTGACTAGGCTGGGACTAGTCCAACTAGCCGGTGTGGAGGTCCAGCTATTTAACCTCTCAGGAGGCGGTCACAAGGCCACTGATGTCTATGGGTCGTATGTGCTCCATTATTGCCAACGACAGTCGTTAGTATGGTCGTTGGGGATGGTGGAAAGTTGGTTTCGACTTCGTTAGTGTTCTATTGTGTTGTAACGACAGTCGTTGGAGTCACATGAGGCCCTCTGTGCACAGCCGTTATTCTTAGAGGCTAAGTTGTTGAACCTCCTGGGAAGACATGAAAGGGCAGCATTGTAAATTGGAGATAGGTGGTGTCGCAGACCCCCTCCTCTGTTTAGAGATGGTTTTTTGTTTTTTTTTAAACTCCTCCGTCTCTCCCAGTAAAGAAGTTTGTCTTACTGTTTGTGTTTTTCTGGTGTGTTGCGTTCAACGTCAGGAACACACTGGATAACAGGAAACAGTCGAAAGAAGCATGAAAGCCAGCGACCGTGTTACGATGGTTACTTTCCTTCCAGCTCAGCACTGAATGAACGATCTAACGTAACTTCAACGTGCAAAATTACTGCGTTTAATTTTTCTATCTGTGCTGATCGGCGGTGAAGACGTTTGATCTGCAAATGATCCTTTCCAAAAGACAAAAGACAGATTTCAGTGGGTGTTAGTTGGTGGATGAGTGACTGTCTCTGTCTCCCTGCAGGTGGAGCTGACTGGCAGCAGCGTCTTCGACTACGTCCACCCCGGCGATCACGTGGAGATGGCGGAGCAGCTCGGCATGAAGCTTCCTCCGGGCAGAGGGATGTCTCTGTCCCAGGGAGCCGTCAACGAAGACGGGGCGTCCTCGGCTTCCTCGTCGTCGCACTCCGAGACGCCCGAACCAGGTGAGAAACGAGGGGAGGAGGGCGAGCCGGAGTCTTTTTCCCTGCAGGGGTGCCAAGATCAAAAAGAGAAAGAAGAGATACAAGACAATACAGTCTTTCCGTATGCTATGCTAAGCTACAGCTAACAGATTTCTGCATCTAATTATGATCAAACATATCGATTGCATCTCCGACTCTTCCTCTTTGATTCAGATGTTCCCGTTTCACTCTCCCCCTCACTTGTTCCCTTAAATTTCCCAGCATCCCCTGCGGTAAGTTTGAATATAATTAGCGCTCCACATCGTGAAGCCGTCGCCGCTGCAGACGGTAAAAGGACACAGTCCTCATTGGGATTCTTTGCATCCCTCCCTCCATCTTTTTCATCCCTCCATCCTCTCCTGCACCACATGTTCCAGACTTTTACCTTCCAAATGCTTTTCATTGTCCTCCTCTCTCTCTCTCTCTCTCTCTCTCTCTCTCTCTTCTCATGCTGATGATAATTTAAGTATTAGGGGAAAATCCATTTATAAATTAAACAAAATGACTTGATATCCATCGAGTCCCTTAGTTCATCAGCCTGTTCAAACAAGGAGGGGAAGATTGGCTTCGCGGCGGCCGGGGTCTTCGGAGACGGCACGGTAATTAGATCTGCCGCGGATTTATTCTTGGCTGATTGGTGCTGCTGATGGTTGAGGGGGGGCTTTAAATTAATTGGAGTTCCACATTTGAGGTTTTTTGTTCTTTTTTTTTTTGTCTTTGACTTTCTGCAAACCTCTAACCGAGCCTCCCCACGCTCCAAACCGAAAGATGGAGAGAGGATGTGAGGACGTATGTGTGGTCGTCAATGTCAATTTGTCCGGAGAGACGGAAGGAGGGAGGATCTGAGACGTGGACGGGTGTTTCCCCCAACGCTAATATGCCCTAAACATAGAGAGATATGAAGACGTTGAAGAATAAAAACGGGGATAGAAGAGGGTTTATATGAATGTCTGAGTGATTCCCAAAGTTAATTTGACCAGAGAGAGAAAAAAAGAGCAGAAAAAAGAAAGAAGGCGGACGAAGGTGTTTGTTCTCCCATGTTAATTTGTCTGGAGAGAAAGATGGGATAGAAAGAGAAAAGAGAGGCCGGGGATGTAGGGACGTGTTTGAATGTGCATGAGTGCTTAGCAATGTTAATTTGACCAGAGAAGAAGAGAGAAGAGGGAGGCAGAGGTTTCAGACGGACATGTATGAATGTGAAGGAGTGATCCCCGATGATAATGTGACCGGAGAGAGCCGGGAAGACGGAGGATTAAGATTCATGTATGTGTTCTTTAATGTTAATTCGTCTGGAGGAGGAGGAGGAGGAGGAGGAGGAGGGCTGGTATGAATTTGTATGAGTGTTTCCCAGGAGGAGGCGGGGCTTATATCAGGTGTCCAGGGTAACGAATCAGAGTGTTCTCCCACAGACGGCACGAGGCGATCTGTTTAAAGTGTTCGATCGACGTGAAGCTCTTCTGATTGAGTCGTCAGGACGGTGAGATACTGAAGAACCACAGACGTACCGACTCAAACGAGCCCTACGTTACAAAACTTAAGAGTCCAGTTTTGCCGTTTTTCCACCGACAGTACCAGCTCGCCTCGGCTCAGCGTGGCTCTACTTGGTTTGGTTTCAGACGCGTTTCCATCTAGAATTAGTATCTCTTCAGCGTGGGCGGGTCGTCATCAGCGTGGGCGGGTCGTCATCAGCGTGGGCGGGTCGTCTTCAACGTGGGCAAGTCGTCTTCAACTTCGACTGGTCGATGACGACTCGCCCACGTCGATGACGACCCGCCCACGTCGATGACGACCCGCTCACGTCTGATGACGACTCGCCCACGTCTGATGACGACCCGCCCACGCTCACGGCTCATGACGACCCGCCCACGTCGATGACGACTCGCCCACGTCGATGACGACCCGCCACGTCGATGACGACTCGCCCACCGTCGATGACGACTCGCCCACGTCGATGACGACCTCGACTGCCACTACTGACGCTCGCCACCGCTCATGACGACCTGCCCACGCTCACGCTCACTGACGACTCGCCACGGTTGATGGCCACCTCGCCCACGTTAATGGCAACCACCGCCACGTTAATGACGCACGCTCACCAGCTCACGGTCTGATGACGACTCGCCACGTGAATGACGACCTCGCCACGCATGACATGGCCCACGCCCACCGTTGCATGGCAGCCCGACCACGCTCACGTCGATGACGACCCTGCCCACGTCGATGACGACCCGCTCACCGTCGAGCGAGCGGGCTCGCCATCGATGGTGGGCGAGTCTGCCATCGACGCGGTGGTCGAGCTGCGCCATCGACGGTGGCCGAGTCGCCATTGACGCGGGCGAGTTGCGTCATTGACGTGGTCGAGCTCGCCATCGACGTGGGCGGGTTGCCATCAACGTGGCGGCTCGTCATCGACCGTGGGCGGGCTCGCCACTGACGCGGTGCGGGTCGGCCACCATGCGCGGTCGCATGACGACTCGGGCGGCTGCCATCGACTGCGGTCGGAGCTGGCCATTGACGGCGGCTGGGTTGCCATCGACCGTGGGCCGGGCTCGCCATCAACGTGGGCGGGTCGTCATCAAGCGCGGGCGGGTCGTCATGACGTGGGCGGGTCGTCATCAACGTGGGCGGGTCGTCATCAGTGACGTACTTATCCACGCGACACATAAACAAGCTCGTTCTGGATGCGTCTTCAGCGACAACACTCAGGAGCGTCTCCACCTCTGCCACGGTCCACGCCGTGTTCCTGCGCGTTGTTCCTTCCATGTAATCGCTGTGTTGACTGAACGCAGATGCTAGTTTTTAAAGGTAGCGGGCGTCAGGCTCGGACGTCGCGCTCGTCATGAGTCGTCAAGTGGCGTCGCTCTCTGTCCAATCAGTGGCCGGCTGCCAGCTTACGTCACACAGAAGCATCAGCTCAGCTCGGTTGGAACTTATACGGAGGTGATACTAAAAAAGCTCCACTTTAGCAGGTACCAGGTACCAGATTTCAGTAATGGGAACGCAAAAAAGGCGAGCTGAGTCGAGGCGAGGCGAGCTGGTACTGTCGGTGGAAAAACGGCATTTGAGTCATGAGGAGGAACCACAGAAAATATTGGTTTTCTTCTTCACAGAAAAGTCGATCAAAGCGTCCATAAAACACCTGAGTTGCACGTCATTTGAAGTTTTACTGAGCGCTCTGTAATCACAGCTGTTCATACGTCCACGTATTCTGCAAAGGTCGACTGGAAAATTAGCGCCGCCGACTGTTTATCCCGATGAACCAACTCTTGTTAACTCATTTAATTCTGCAGCTCTTGTATAAAAATACATGTATGAATATAAAAATATGTAGACATGTTTCTCTACAGATGCTTATATGTGAGTAAATTGTCGAGACGGTTGCTCGCTTTTATTTTTTATTCAGATTCGGTTCTCTCTTACCTTAAACTCCCAGCATCCTCCACTCCAGACGATGAGTAATGCATTTCCAGAGGCGCCTGCGTCATTAGTTTTCACTCCAGTCGATACCTGGCGAACACCACGCCTGCTAACGCGTCCGGCTGAGCTTTTCCATTTGTTTACATGGTCGTTCCTCCTCCTCCTCCTTCTTCTTCTTCTCTTCCTCCTTGAGGCGTCTTTGTTTCTTTCGTCCTCCCTCTCCAGCGCTCCTCCGTTCATCACCCGCCTCCTCCTCCTCCTCGGTGCACGAGGGAGTCTCGATCGATCTCTGCTGACTTTGTTTCTCTGTGAAGTTTCTCACTCCGGGCTCCGCTGCATCCGTCCGTATGCTAACGGTTCACAGCGAGCTGCTTTTACGGCTGTTTTCTACCCGGTTACTTTATCTGGAGGACACGAAATCATTTACTGGATTGAGTCGTATCGTTTCTGACAGTTTCAAATAAACAGGTGTAAAAGTAAGAAAGTAGAGCTTTTTTAACGACGATGTTGGAAAAGCTGAAACTGCTGCGTCCGTCGCTGGATGTTCAGCGGAGAGTCGAATGAAGAGTCAGTTGTCGTGTGTGATAAACTCGATCCATCGGGTTCAAACGAGCACAAAGTTGCCTCACTTCCACATAAAGTTCATCAGCCTGAATCTGATTTTTCTCGAGTTAATAACTGATCCCTCGCCGGCTGCTCTGTCATAATATATCAGACAGCTGACCCCATCGTTTTAATTACACTCACGCTCATAAAGTATTGAAATTGGAGTTAAAATATGAGCTGACCTTGGCAGAGAGAGATCTTCCCTTGAAGCTCGGCGCTGCTTTCAACACCCTCTTGCACTTAAAGAGAGTCATCTTTAAAAGCACATGACGCAATTTGACTAATATCAGTCAAACTGAGGCTGAGAGGCGGCACGTCGCCGACCGTTCTGAGGCTGAGTGGAGGAAAATTATTACTCATGAGTGTAATTCAGCGTCTGAGTGAGAGGAGGAAACTCTCCTGCTGCTCACTTCAGCGTCTTCATCACATATCTTCAGTTCAGGGTCGCAGGAGCGTTTACATCCAGATCCAAGTGTTGACTTTGACCTTTGACCTCCTCACTCAAGGTGGCCTGACTGAGGAGGAGGTCACTCGAGCCATCTGAAAACTCTGTCAGCTACAAGAGTTCGTCATAAACCATCTAATTTGAGTTTTTGCAAGATTTTAGCTGTGAACTGAAAGTTTTACATTTCCTGCAACATTTTCACAGTTATTCTGTTTTTCACTGAGGTGTTGTGAGATATCTGCACACAATCGAGTTAGCAGTTAGTTAAATCTTCATTCCACAAACAAACTCTAATTAGCAATGTACGTACGCAACTTTCCGTAAACGTAACCAAGTAGTTGTGATGCCTGAACGTAACCATATTGTGACTGGTTCACGTTGTTCGCTATGTGTCCTTTATCACTGTTACAATGACGATGAAGGTCACCTCACTTCTTCCCATCGTGCACGTCAAACTTAACCTGACTCTCGCCAGATGAATTTCGTTCCGCCTCGCTCCACTCATCCATCTGGGATCGCTCCATTGGAGATGTGTTTCAGAAGGCTGGGCCTTATCAGAAATCCTTGCGTATGATTGGATAAACCACTTGTCTGTCTGAGTCATTTGATTGATCGTGCTACTTGCCAACCACTCACATCGAAAGCCAAACGCTGTTGCACCGTCAGAAGCCTTGAGAGCCGACGTTCTTTTAACGAAAAAATATTGGGTAGATTGGACGACACGGATGAAACAGCAGCTTCAATGTTGACGCTTGCTTCCTCGATGCGAGCCACCATTGTTGTCTGAATCAAAACAGTCGCTTCTCCGCTACGTCACATCTATGAAACTCCCGCCCGGCGGTCCTGATTGGCTCGACCTGAAAATCTGGTGCCGAAATCCCTCCCAACGGGAGCGATCCCAGATGGATGTGAGTGGAGCTAGGCGGAACGAAATGCATCTGGCGAGAGTCAGGTTACGTCAAACTAAACCAATATAAGATGTGAAATGCAAAAACTCTCAAAACTAATGGGTAGTCCTAAAATCTGTGTCTGTGTTTTACACGTGACCGAACTGAGAACGAGTTTTTCAGCGTACTGACAAACTGAGCTCCAGACGTATATAGTGAACAGTCGTCAGCGTACAGTGTGAGATTATAATATTAACAAATGTTGTTTACAACAGAAATATAATGTCACGTTGATCAAATTAAATATTTTGATCCAGCGTGCCAGATCCTCGAACATCCTCTGATCACCCGCCAAACTTTACTGAGCCGAATTCTTCACGTGACCTCGTGGGGAAGCAGACATAAACAAAGTGGAGATTAGCGTGGTTAATTGGTTAAACGAGTCTGGATGAGTTGAGAGACGTGGGCAACATGTTTTTTTGTATTGTTTAGGGAGAACTGGATGCTAGCTAACGTTAGCTTCAAGGGCTAGAATGTTTACCGTAGTTTGGCTGCTCCAGGAGTCTTTTCTTTTTCGGTTGTTGTGTTGTTGATTTTAGATCGTAAATATCAAACATATTTCAACGTTTGTGAGCAGGTACAGGAGACTTCGGACTGACAGAAAAATATAGCAGCGTCGATAAATGAATTGAGGTTGGAAGAATAAAGTTTGGACAATTCTGGATTCTTTGCTTGTTTGTTTAAACTTCTCAAGAACTTGGCTCATCAAAGCGGCTCGTTCTCCATCCTGAACGACGACGGCTCCATTTGCATTTAGCATCTCTGATGTCAAAGTGATTTTTGAACTCACCAAGAGGGCGACATTTCAAAACCCATCCTTCCTCACAGCTGCATGACCACACGATGATGACACCTCTGACAGAAATATGAGTTTTTACATTTCCTCATGTCCCTTCTCATCTAAACTCTTTGTTCTCTGCTGCTTTAATGATCTGTTTTCGTCAGGTTTCAACACAGTAAGGTCGAATGTGTTCACGTTTACGACATGATTCTGTCCCGAAAGAAATCAAAAGAGTATTTCTCTCTTACTGTCGAACATCTCCAACTTTTCTTCCTCGAGTTAAACTTCTGATTTTAGTCTTTAAGGACCGAACAGCACCTGCAGAGTTTCGCCTGCACGTAACTTCATTCACATTCACGCCGTCACACAGAAAAGCTCCGAGTTAATTGAGTATTTATTTCAATTTTCTCTCATCAGGGAGGGAAATTTGTTAGAAAAACACCCAAATTTCAAAGTCCTCCTGGAAGTAACAGTAATTCTGCCCTCCAGGAAAACACCATAAGTTCTCCATTATTAGCTCCTTGCAGTCTAATTGTCCGCGGCGTCCCCTTATTTCAACATCATAAGTCTTTGATTATTGTTGCTAATTACGCTATTAGCACAATGGAGGGGAATAATTCGTCATAATCGCTCACATTTATCATAATTACCCAAGTTTACAGTCACCTACGTTTAATGTCATTTAGAGCGGCCATCGGCAGGCGGCTGCTGCCCAAGGACAAACCGAGTGTGTGTGTGTGTGTGTGTGTGTGTGTGTGTGTGTGTGTGTGTGTGTGTGTGTGTGTGTGTGTGTGTGTGTGTGTGTGTGTGTGTGCAGTGGTGAAGCGTGTTTGTATTTGCATTTGAAATGTCACTCGGACTCCAGGACAGAAGGCAAAGGTCAGATCTGGCGTACAAACACACAAACACACTCTCTCTCTCCGTGTGTTTGATCGTCCTTTCATCACATCCTCCGTCCGTTACACAAGTCTGAAAGATTAAACTTTATTTCACAAACTGTTTTTTCTGTTAATGTCTACCGTATTTCACCAATTAATAGCCCGGGCGTTTAAAAGAAGCAGGCGGCTCTTCGCTGCAGGCCTTTATTTATTTCTACACAGACCTGCACCAGGCCGTTATTGTGATGACAGCTGTATTTCACAACTCCAAGCTTAAACGTAGCGTCATACTTTTTATTTTTCTTCCTTCTTACGTTATCATTTATGTCCATTTGCTGTCCGTTCTCCTCCGTGTTGACCTGTCCTCCGCTGTGTGAAGGTGGGCCGTTAAACTCGTAATCTTAGATGACCGACTGACTCTTATTTTGACAAAAACAGGAAGTGTCAGAGAGAACGACTCGCAGCGAGTCGTTCTCTCTGACACTTCCTGTTTTTTGTCAAAATAAGAGTCAGTCGGTCATCTAAGATTACGGTACACCCTTTTCTAACGTTAGCTACTTCTCTTATTTTGACAGAAAACGGAAGTGCCAACTGTTTACTTCTGCAAAAATAATGCAAATAATCGCCCCGGTTATTGGGCGGCGTTTATACGCAAAAAGGGTGCTGACCCCAGGCGTTTAAAAGAACCAGGCGATTAATTGGTGAAATACGGTAACTGAAGTCACCTGAACCAAAGTGCTTTTGTTGCCTGAATCTGTTTAGATAATTGCAGCCGTGACAGTAAATATCTGACCACAGCTCCTTGCTGGTGATTGGCTCGTTGTTCAGAGGGATAGATGATTCTACAGCGGCCATGTTTCCATAAAGCACCTTGAAGAATATCGCTTTAGAAAGTTAAACTTCAAAATTCGTTAAAAGTTTGTACGCTCACTTGAGGTAGTTTTTGTTACGGCCGATGTTAGCTGACATGCACGAACAATTACAACTCGCCCTGTCGATAGTAATTCCGGACGACCTCTCTACTCTTTGTCTCCTGGTCGTCTTTTATCTGGGGACGCCGCTGTCGTCTCGCCAAACACGAACCGAGAGGAGAGAGAGAAATTAAGAGAGAGGAAATAAGGACGAAGAGAAACAAAAGGACGAAGAGCGAGCGATGGAGATGACAGAGAGGAGAGTGGAGGTGTGGACGAGTTGTGATGGACTCAAAGCTCGACTGCCGCCATTTTTTAAAAGTTTCAATATTCAGATGTCGTTGAGCTTCCTGTCAGCGAACCAGCGAGGGAAACTAAAAAATAATCCGTTTACGAAGGACCACCTTCTCAACCTACGTCCTCTGTGAACTCACCACAACATCACCAGACTCCCTTTACGAATCATGCGATTTTAGGAGAGTCGTCGAGTGAGAAGAAACTCAACAAACTTTGTGAAACCGCAACAACAAATTCACGATCGCTGGTGCCTTCTTGTAAATTCGACCCGTCTGCTTGTGATCAGATCAGCCAGAATGTTGATACCAAACGTGGTTGCAGCCTCTGTGATGCATTGTGGGTAATGTAGGCTCCAGAGAGATGCCGCTGTGTTTGTCTTGTGATCGAGGTGTTTTCAGAGTAAATGCCACGCGAGGAGCCACCGGACGCTGCGTTCCTGACGACCTCTCTACTCTTTGTCTCCTGGTCGTCTTTTATCTGGGGACGCCGCTGTCGTCTCGCCAAACACGAACCGAGAGGAGAGAGAGAAATTAAGAGAGAGGAAATAAGGACTCTGAGAAACAAAAGGACGAAGAGTGAGCGATGGAGATGAAAGAGAGAGAGTGGAGGTGTGGACGAGTCGTGATGGACTCAAAGCTCGACTGCCGCCATTTTTTAAAAGTTTCAATATTCAGATGTAGTCGAGCTTCCTGTCAACGAACCAGTGAGGGAAACTAAAAAACAATCCGTTAACGAAGGACCGCCTTCTCAACCTACGTCCTCTGTGAACTAACCACAACATCACCAGACTCCCTTTACAAATCGTGCGATTTTAGGAGAGTTGTCGAGTGAGAAGAAACTTAAAAAACTTTGTGAAACCGCAACAACAAATTCTCGATCGCTGGTGCCTTCTTGTAAATTCGGCGTTGAATAATAACCAAACGTGGTTGCAGCCTCTGTGTTGCATTGTGGGTAATGTAGGCTCCAGAGAGACGCCGCTGTGTTTGTCTTGTGAACGAGGAGCCACCGGACGCTGCGTTCCTGACGACCTCTCGACTCTTTGTCTTCTGGTGTGTTTACCTCCAGTCTCTGTTTGCGTCCGTAGCCACGTAGCGTACACAGCGTCATCCTCTGACCACATCACGCTTCACGTAGCCGAGTTAATTTGCCCAAAACAGTTTATGGAAGCGCACTATTTTTTTGCAAACTCTTAAAAGTTCGCTTCAAATTCGCTTCGACATTTCGACGTGAGGACTGTATCCGTGTTCCTGCTCCTGTACAGAAACACGACGGGAACATGACGTGAATCCGTCAGCAGCACGTGGAGAGTCGCTGTGCAGCTGTTCGACTGTTTCCTGGAACGTGAAGCGTCTCGGTCTCTTTGTCAGACCGGCTGAATGATTTCCATACAGCAGATCCTCTCCGCTCGCTCTCACTGGGAGAATTAGTCACAATGGATTTAGTGAAAGTGCTCAAATTAATTAAATCAGGGTCATGAGTGTTTTTTAAAGAAAAGCAATAAAACCACTTGAGGCAAACAAAGAACTTTTCAGAGACGGAGGATTATTACTAAAGCAAAATTATCCGTTTGGTTAAGTTTTATTAAACTGCCGCCCGCCGCCGCTCTAAATGGAATCTTTAGAGTACACAATAGCCAATCACAGGCTATTATTATTAGAGTTTTCTAATTAGGCTCCTTAACGAGGACGGGGCTGTTTACAATGGGAGCCGGAGCCGCTCAGATAACGGCGGCAGAGGACAGGGCGACGCCGGACGGCAAATAAAGCGCTCCTCTCTGCTATCGCCGCGGTGACAGACAGATAACACGGGAACTTCTCAAGGTCCAAGACTCAACTTTTAATTTGTCGAGGGGCAACGAGGGTGTGTGTGTGTGTGTGTGTGTGTGTGTGTGTGTGTGTCTTGTGGGTGTGTGTGTTTTAAGTTTTAACACAACAGATGAAAACTGCGACTCAGAGGAGGGAGGGAACAAGAACGAAAGGAGAGAAAACAGGAAAGACTTTTTAAAAGACGACGTGATCAGATTTTAAAAGAAAAAAGAAGGAAGGAAGGAAGGAAACAAAGAAGGAAGGAAACAAAGAAGGAAGGAAGGGGGAGTGAAGGAAGGAAGGAGAGTGAAAGAAGGAAGGAAGGAAGGAAGGAAGGAGAGTGGAAGGAAACAAAGAAGGAATGGAAGGAAGGAGGGAAAGAAGGAAGGAAAGAGAAGGAAGTAGAGTGGAAAGAGAAAGAAGGAAAGAGAAGGAGAGTGGAAGGAAAGAAGGAAGGAAGGAGAGTGGAAGGAAAGAAGGAAGGAAACGGAGAAGTGAATGAGAAGGAAGGAAGGAGAAGGAAGGAAGGAAGGAAGGAAAGAGAAGGAAGGAAAAAGAAGGACGGAAGGAAGGAAGGAAACAAAGAAGGAATGAGAAGGAAGGAAGGAAGGAAGGAAGGAAGGAAACAGAGAAGGAATGAGAAGGAAACAAAGAAGGAACGGTAAGGAAGGAAGGAAACGAAAGAAGGAATGAGAAGGAAGGAAGGAAGGAAGGAAGGAAGGAAGGAGAGAGAAAAAGGAAGGAAAGAGAAAGAAGGAAGGAAGGAAGGAAAGAGAAGGAAGGAAGGAAGGAAGGAAAGAGAAAGAAAGGAAGGAAAGAGAAAGAAGGAAGGAAGGAAGGAAGGAAACAAAGGAAGGAAGGAAGGAGAGTGAAGGAAGGAAAGAGAAAGAAGGAAGGAAAGGAAGGAAAGAGAAAGAAGGAAGGAAAGAGAAGGACGGAAGGAAGGAAGGAAACAAACAAGGAATGAGAAGGAAGGAAGGAGAGTGACGGAAGGAAGGAAAGAAGGAAAGAGAAAGAAGGAAGGAAGGAAGGAAAGAGAAAAAGGAAGGAAAGAGAAAGAAGGAAGGAAAGAGAAGGAAGAAAGGGAGCAAAGAAGGAAAGAGAAGGAAGGAAGGAAAGATGGAAAGAGAAGGAAGAAAGGAAAGACAGAAAGAGAAGGAAGGAAGGAAACAAAGAAGGAGAGAGAGGGAAGGAAGGAAGGAAAATTCTAATTTTTTAATTTCTCGTGTTCGTTTGATTCGCGCGGCGTTGTTTCCCGTCACGTCGTTGACTTTGTGATCTCGACGTGTCGATAATTCACCTGGCGTTCGGTCTGAATGCCTCATTAGTGTTTTTATCTGCTGCCGCTCGCCTCTCGATCAGAGCCGGTGGCGGCGGCGTCTCCTCCTCAGACTCGGCGGAGGTCTGATCGTGCGAGGCGACATGTGTGCGTCTGTTCCGTCTGATCAGAGACAATAAGTCGTAGTTTGTGTTCATCAGAAGCCGGCGCGGCTCTTCACAGACGTGTTTGTGAAAGCAGTTAGCAGCTCGATGAACACGGCCGCCGCGTCTATTCCTCCTCACGCCTTCCTCTGATTACGGATGCTAATCTGTTCAGTCCATCCATCTGTCCTCTCTCCGCGGCCGCCTGGATTCAATTACACCCAGCACACTCCTCGCTCTGATATCCTCGCCCTCTCTGTTTCTTCTTCGTCCCTATTCTTCTTCTTCTTCTTGTGTTTTTTTTCATACTTCCCTTTCTTGTTTGGTCGTCTTTTATCTGGGGACGCCGCTGTCGTCTCGCCAAACACGAACCGAGAGGAGAGAGAGAAATTAAAAGAGAGGAAATAAGGACTCTGAGAAACAAAAGGATGGAGATGAAAGAGAGAGAGTGGAGGTGTGGACGAGTCGTGATGGACTCAAAGCTCGACTGCTGCCATTTTTTAAAAGTTCAGATGTAGTCGAGCTTCCTGTCAACGAACCAGCGAGGGAAACTAAAAAACAATCCGTTAACGAAGGACCGCCTTCTCAACCTACGTCCTCTGTGAACTAACCACAACATCACCAGACTCCCTTTACAAATCGTGCGATTTTAGGAGTCATCAAGTGAGAAGAAACTTAACAAACTTTGTGAAACCGCAACAACAAATTCTCGATCACTGGTGCCTTCTTGTAAATTCGGCGTTAAATAATAACCAACGTACCGACCGTCTGCTCGTGATCGGATCAGCCAGAATGTTGATACCAAACAGGGTTGCAGCCTCTGTGTTGCATTGTGGGTAATGTAGGCTCCAGAGAGATGCCGCAGTGTTTGTCTTGTGATCGAGGTGTTTTCAGAGTCGAGCTTCCTGTGAACGAACCACTGACACCCTAAAGGAAACTAAAAAACAATCCGTTAATGAAGCACTGCCTTCTCAACCTATATCCTCTGTGAACTAACCACAACATCACCAGACTCCCTTTACAAATCGTGCGATTTTAAGAGTCGTAGAGTAAAAAGAAACTTAACAAACTTTGTGAAACCGCGACAACAAATTCTCGATCACTGGTGCCTTCTTGTAAATTCGGCGTTGAATAATAACCAAACGTGGTTGCAGCCTCTGTGTTGCATTGTGGGTAATGTAGGCTCCAGAGAGACGCCGCTGTGTTTGTCTTGTGATCGAGGTGTTTTCAGAGTAAATGCCACGCGAGGAGCCACCGGACGCTGCGTTCAGGCGCCCGTCCTCTCTGCGGGAAATCTGATATTTGTGATGTTTGTTGTGTTTGTTTATATTTACGTTTTTTTTTTCTCTCTCTGATGTGTTGAAGACTAACAGCTGTGTGTGTGTTTGCAGACTGTTTGCTTTTATTATTTCCTTTTTTTATCTTTTCTACTTTCATCTATTTTTTCTCTCTTTTGTTTTCTCCTTTTTATTTGCAGTTTATTTTCTCTTTGGTATTTTACTCTTACCTTCATGTTTTTCTAAATTATTTCCATTTTTTAAATGCGCTGTCATCTTTCCTCTCAGCTGTTTGATTTCACATTATATTTTCTTTCATTCTGATTTTAATTGTTTCTCATAACCTCAAATCTTTCAGTGTTTCACATCCAGAAACTCAGTTAAATGTCTTTGTTGTTTTGCAAAGAGCTCGTTGATGTTAGCATCTTGCTACGTCTGATTTCTTTGATAGTCATTTTCCACCTTTTGACTCTTTTAAAGGCTGGTGCTCTTATATGAAGTTAAGGCAGATTGACGACAGATTTCCCATAATGCAACTCACTTATCTCATCTTGTTAGAGCCTTGCTTCTTGGTAAACCGATGCTGCGTTCAGGTTCTCCTCTGATGCTCTCAATTCACGTGTTGGGAAGTCGTTCTTCCGATTTGGATGGAAGGAAGGAAAGAGAAGGAAGGAAGGAAACAAAGAAGGAATGAGAAGGAAGGAAACAAAGAAGGAATGAGAAGGAAGGAAGGAAAGAGAAAGAAGGAAGGAAACAAAGAAGGAATGAGAAGGAAGGAAGGAAAGAGAAAGAAGGAAGGAAAGAGAAAGAAGGAAGGAAAGAGAAGGAAGGAAGGAAACAAAGAAGGAATGAGAAGGAAGGAAGGAAACAAAGAAGGAATGAGAAGGAAGGAAAGAGAAAGGAAGGAAGGAAGGAAGGAAGGAAAGAGAAGGAAGGAAGGAAACAAAGAAGGAATGAGAAGGAAGGAAGGAAAGAGAAAGAAGGAAGGAAACAAAGAAGGAATGAGAAGGAAGGAAGGAAAAGAGAAAGAAGGAAGGAAAGAGAAGGAAGGAAGGAAACAAAGAAGGAATGAGAAGGAAGGAAGGAAACAAAGAAGGAATGAGAAGGAAGGAAAGAGAAAGGAAGGAAGGAAGGAAGGAAGGAAGGAAGGAAGGAAGGAAAGAGGAAGGAAGGAAGGAAGGAAACAAAGAAGGAATGAGAATGAATGAAGGAAGGAAGGAAAGAGGAGAGGTCATGCATTTTATCACTCAGAGTGTTTAAACATTAAAGAGCAAAGGAAACGAGACAACACAACTCACCATCAACACAATGTTCACTTTCATCAGGACCAAAACTTTCTCCGACTGTCCGAGTCGCCAACACGCCAATTTCCAACGCAGCCTTGCAGTCGTACGACATTCATAGTGTCCAATCCAGAGAGATAACCATTTTAAATCCTCTGTCACACGGGTCAGAAAACCAACCAACACACGCTAACAACCAACATTAACATGCTAATGTTGGCGAGAAGATTTTAATAGTATAATTGTAAATTGCACTTTTTTTTCCCCCTTTGTCTTCTTCTCTGTTTCTACACCTCTTTCCACTTTCTGTCCTTTAATCACGTCTCTCTCTCTCTCTGTCTCTGGAAGTAATTATGCAGGTTGCAGATACAGACAATTACTTATTATCTTTCCATTATGTATGTATGCGTGTTAGTGTGTGTGTGTGTGTGTGTGTGTGTGTGTGTGTGAGACCTCTGACCTCGTTCAAAACAAAGACGAGCTGTCAGTCTCGTCGTCCGTATCAGAGAAAACAAATTGTCTTCTCATTTAGTCTCCTCGTCTCGCTCTCCATCCTCCCTCCTCCCTCCACTCGTCGTCTCTTCCCTTCATGGCCAAAAGTATGTGGACACCTGGATGACTATATGTGATGGTGTACGTTAAAACTGCGTCCACATACTTTTGGCCACACTCTTCTTTCTCCATCTCTACTCCTGCCCCGTCTTTTATTCTCTGTCTTCTTTTCATTTCCCAAAAGAGGAAGAGGAGAAGCTAAAGACAGCTTAGAAAAGTCTTAAGAGTCCCGTCACAGGAGAAGGGAGGCGGGGGAGACGGGGGGGAGGGAGATGAGCTGGAGGAGGGGAGGAGGCGTCTCTGCGGAGGAAAGACAGGAGGAGAGAAAGAAAGAAAGACGAAGCCGGGATCAAGGCGTCTCCAGACTATTAGAGCGCTGTTTGATTTGAGCTCATTGTCCTGATAAGACCGTCAAAATAAAAGTCCTTTTATATCACTGCAGAGAGGAGGGAGGAGGAGGGGGGGAGGGGGGGGGGGGAGGAAGTGAGGATGGAAGAGAGGAGAGAAAGTGAAGGAGAGGAGGAGGAGTCGTTTTACCTTTCTTTACCTTTGGTTCCCAGGCTGTTGCATTGTGGGAAAAGGCTTTGAGGAAATCTACCATCTCACACACACACACACACACACACACACACACACACACTCACATGCAAACACACACACTCTGTACTTCTGTGTGAGAAAGTAAAAAGTGTGTAATGAATTAATCTGTCCAAACTCTTTTATTTTTACTTTTATTTTGTAAAATTGCTCACCTCCTCTTCCTCCTCTCATCTTTACTCTTCTCCTTCCATCTTCCTCCACCTTCCTGTCCTTTTCCTCTCTTCCTTCCTCCTCCACCTGTTTGTCCTCCTCTTGTTTCTTCTCCTTCTTCTTCACTTCCTTTTTCACCATTCCTCCTCTTCCTCTTCATCCTCTTCTTCCTACCTGTACCTCTAGTCCTCCACCTTTTCATCTTCCTCCATCCTTTTGTCCTCCTCTTCCAACATGTCTCCTCCTCCTCTCCCCATCTTCCTCTTCCACCTTCTTTCCCCTTTCTTCCTACCGGAACCACCTCCTCCTCCTTCTTGTCCTCTTCCTCTTCATCCTTCTCCTAGTCCTCCTCCTCCTCGTCCTTCTTGTCCTCATCCTCCTCTTCCTCTCCCTCTTCATCTTTCTCCTAGTCCTCCTCCTCCTCGTCCTTCTTGTCCTCATCCTCCTCCTCCTCTTCCTCTTCCTCTTCATCCTTCTCCTAGTCCTCCTCCTCCTCCTCCTCCACCTGTTTGTCCTCCTCTTGTTTCTTCTCGTCTTTCCCTCCTTCTTCTTCACTTCCTTTTTCACCATTCCTCCTCTTACTCTTCCTCTCTTCTTCTTCTTCATCCTCTTCTTCCTACCTGTACTTCCTCCTCTCCCCATCTTCCTCTTCCACCTTCTTTCCCCTTTCTTCCTACCTGAAGCTCCTCCTCCTCCTCCTTCTTGTCCTCGTCCTCCTCCTCTTCCTCTTCCTCTTTGTCCTTCTCCTCCTCCTCCTCCTCCTCCACCTGTTTGTCCTCCTCTTGTTCCTTTTCTTCTTCTCCTCCCTTTTCTCCCTACACCTGTACCACCTCCTCCTCCTCCTCCTCCTCCTCCTCTTCCTCCTCCACCACCTTCAGTAAACCGAAAAATTATCACTTGGGCTTTTCTCCCTGACACAATTTGTCAAACCCCGGCTGATAGGAAACACACTCTATTCATAAGGCGAGTCTCGCCTCCTCCCCCTCCTCCTCCCCTACCGCCTCCTCCCCGCCTCCTCCCCGTCCTCCCCCCTGACGGTAGCAATTCAATTACAGGCGAGGAGGCGATAGTGAGCCGGAGAGGCAGGAATATGACAGGACAGTTACAGAGTGTTTACACAATTAAACTTTCACTGACAATACGCTGTGTGTGTGATGAATGCCTCCGCACACACACACACACCTCTGTCCGTGTGTGTGTGTGTGTGTGTTTATATACTGTATATTTAGGTCATGTCTGCTCTTATATATTCGTGTGTGTGTGTGTGTGAGCGTGCAGGCGAGCGAGCTACAGCACATTTGTCATGATTGCCTCTCGCCCGCCACCTCTCTGATGTCCCTCGGCTCCCGCTGCTGTTGCATTGTGGGTAAAAAAGAGTCGGAGGAGGGAGGAATTGATGGAGAGGAGAAGAGAAGGGAAATAAAGTTCAACATTTTTGGGGAAATGATTCACTTTGTTTCTGAGCGCGAGAAGTCGGAGGTGGAGTCAGGATGCAGTTAGCTTAGCTTAGCTTAGCATAAACACTGGAGGGTGTTTACAAACGCTGTTTTCTCAGTTAACATTTAATGAAAGAGCCATGAAAACACGCTCCAACTACTTCCTGTTGCCTAAACTTTTTTGTTTGCTGAGCTGAGAAATACGGCGACAAGTGAAAACAGTTTGTTCGTGACCTTTGTGACGTTCAGACGACTGAATACGTCTCATTTTCTTTCTTCTTCTGTTTGTTTTCAGCCACTTAAAGTTGCTAAACGACTCGTTCTGCTGCTACACGTGTCCGTCTTATCTGCTGTGTTGTGTTTCACTTGTTAAGCCAATTAAATGTGTGTCTTCCTCACTCTGCCGTCGCTCCGTCTCGTCTTCGTGGCGGCGGCTGGTGGAGGTTGCGCTGACCTTGCTGTAGCTCGCTTTGTCTCGTCCCGCGTGGCGCCGTCACGTTAGCTAGTTATCAGTCGGACACAACGGGCTCCCTGAACCAGCGGCGCTATTAGACTGTCTGACAATGATACACCGTCCCGCCGAGACTCCACACACACACACACATGTGCAGAGAAACCCTCGGCACTCTGGGTATTGTCCAAAGATCACAGGCGTAGGTGAGTTGTTCTTTTTAATTAATCATTTGTCCTTCAAACGAGGGAAAGTTTCCGCGCCGTAGATAATTAGGTCCCAGAGTCGGGCGGCGGCGGAGCCGGCAGCCACCTGCTGCCTTTGTAGCGCTAATCTTTGTCTTGTAGGAGCGGCGTCCCCGAAGACGCCACGGCAACGCTCGCCGAACGAGCAGAATGAGAAAACACCTCTGAATCCCCACATGGTCCTCCTCCTCCTCCTCCTCCTCCTCCTCCTCCTCCTCCTCCTCCTCCTCTTCTTCTTTCATTCCCTCTGCTTTTATTCCTCTTCTTCTTCTTCTTCTCCTCCTCATCCTCCACATCTTCTTCTTCATCCGATTGTCTTCTTTTTCCTCAAACCTCCTCTGTTCTTCCTCTCCCTCTTCTTCTTCCTCTTCATTTCCACTGCTCCACCTGTTCCTCCTCTTTTTATTCCTCCCTTCCATCTTTTTCTTCCTATTCTTCTTCTTCTTCTGCTTCTTTTCCATCTCCTCCGTCTTTCACCTCCTTTCCAAGGCTCCTCTCTCCCCCTCACTCCTTCTCCATCCTTTCTTCTTCTTCCTCTTCTTCCTTCTTCTTCTTCTTCTTCTTCTGTCTAACTTAGCAGCTTATTCTTCTTCTTCTTCTTCTGTCTTCTTCTTCTGCTTCTTTTCCATCTCCTCCATCTGTTTTTCCCCTTTTTTCTTTTTCTCCGCTCTCCCCCTCACTCCTTCTCCATCTTTTCTTCTTCTTCTTCTGTTTTTGTCGTCTTCTTCTTCTTCTTCTTCTGTGTCTTCGTCGTCTTCTTCTTCTTCTTCTCTCTTTCGTCCTCTTTTGTCTCTTCTCTCTTCATGCAGGAATTGTTTAATTGCACACACACACACACACACACACACACACACACACACACACACACACACACAGCCTTGGCAAGGAGGTGTTGATGTGAAGGTGTGTGTGTGTAGAAGTGAAAGGGCAGACCTGGTGTGTATGACAATGAAAGCGATACTGTGTGTGTGTGTGTGTGTGTGTGTGTGTGTGTGTGTGTGTGTGTGTGCTGTGGGGAAACTAATCCTATTAATTCAAAGTGAATAACAAAGAGAGAGAGAGAGAGAGAGAGAGAGAGAGAGGGTCCTGCTCCCCTGTCGTTCGTCCGTCCTCCCTCCATCATCATTATTCCTCCGTCAGATCGGCGGCTGATTTCCTGGAGGACCGAGAGAGAGAGCGGACCGACTGACGGAGGGATGGAGGATGGAGCTCCTCTGGGGAAGCCTCTTTCCTCTCCTCCATCACCTCTCACTCCATCTTTTCCCTCTTTTCCTTCTTTTATCTCTCCCTTCTCTCTTTCTTCCTGTCCTGTCCTCTCTTCCTCTTCCCTTTCCATCTTCCTGTTTTCCTCTTTCATTTCCTCTGGACTTTTTTCCTCCCTTACTTCCTGTCCTTCTTCCTCTTTCTCCCTCACTTCTTCCTCGTTTAACACCTCTCCATCCCTCTTTTGCCTTCTTCCCCTTCCTCTTTACTTCCTCCTTCTCCCTTTTCATTTATCTCTATTTCCTTCTGTCTTTTTCCTCTTTTATCTTTTTCCCCCTCTTGTTCTCTTTTCTTTCATCCATCTCCTCTTTTCATTCTCCTTCCTCCCCTTTATTCTTTTCCTCTCTCACCCTGTTTCCTCCCCCCCTCCCTCCCTCCCTCCCTCCCTCTTGTCTCTCCCCCTTCAAGGACATTTATATTATAAAGGATGAATTTGCATATTAATTCATTTCTTTCAATTTTTTCAGATTAGACGTTGTCAACACGTATCAGCGCTGATCAAACCGCCGCGTCCACCAGAGACCCGAGTGTGTGTGTGTGTGTGTGTGTGTGTGTGTGTGTGTGTGTGTGTGTGTGTGTGTGTGTGTGTGTGTGTGTGTGTGTGTGTGTGTGTGTGTTAAAAAAGGAGGAAAAACAACCTGCCACACAGTGTTCACGACACAAAAACACACACTGGTACAAATCGATATATACAGTAGACATAAAGTACGACATGTACAGAGACACACAAGTAAACTATCTGTCAGAACATCTGGAGGAGACGAACGTCTGAAGACAAACTACAGAGTCAAATGTTCAAATATATATCTGATTTTTTATTTTTTTTGTCAATTCTAGTTCATCAGTAATTTGTTTAAACTTCAGGACTCGATCCATCCTGATCCAAACACGACCTCCATCCAATGCTTTAGGTTTCCTGAACATTCGACCCAATCGCCAGAATAAACTTGGCTTAAAATACCAGTTCTGGTTGTCACAAATACATCTGCAAATGTCCCAAAGTCTCTTGTTTCACACCTGGTTCTGTTGTGACAAAAACACCTGGACATGTTTTGACATCCTGTGAAAAATGGCCGGTTTTGTTCACCACAAAAACATCTAGAAACGTTCCAGGTGGCCCTAAAAAGTTAAGGTTTTGATGCCACAGAAACAGCTGGAGATGATCCACCGTCCTGTGAAAAACTGCTGACCTTGGTCTCCTAAAAAACACCTGGTTCTGTTGTGACAAAAACACCTGGAACGTCCCCCGGTCTACTTAAGAACAGCCGGTTCTGATACCACAAAAATGGCTGGAAATATTTTGAATTCCAGTGAAATATTGCCGACTTTGGTCGCCACAACAATGCCTTGAAATGTCCCCAGGTCTCCTAAAAAACACCTGGTTCTGTTGTGACAAAAACACCTGGGAACGTCCCCCGGTCTATTTAAGACGCCCAGTTTTGATACCACAAAAATGGCTGGAAATGTTTTTAATTCCCGTGAAATATTGCCGACTTTGGTCGCCACAAAAATGCCTGGAAATGTCTCCAGGTGTCCTTAAAAACACCTGGTTCTGTTAGGATGAAAACAGCTGGAGATGGTCCACCTTCCTGTGAAAGAATTGTTAGTTTTGGTCACCATAAAATTGTCTGGTAATCTCTAAAAATCATCAGGTTTTGATGCCACACTGGAAATATTTTGACTTCCTGTGTGTGTGTGTGTGTGTGTGTGTGTGTGTGTGTGTGTGTGTGTGTGTGTGTGTACGAGTCGTCTCCCGGCTGTCTCTCCTCCGTCACTCCCTCTGACGGACGGAGTTATGAATATGCAGCTGATTTCTGCTGCTGACAATCGGAGCGTCTCGCTCTCAGGAGGAAAAAAAAACCTACTTCCTGTCTGGGATAAGACTTTTATTTTGACGGTCATGACCTCAGACGATCGCAGCTCTCAAACAAAATTAGATGTTTCTTCTTAACGCAGCTTTAATTCGTGCCTGGTCTTGTTTTTTCCTCTCGTCTCGGCTCCTGACGTGTTTTGACATCTCGCTGTTTGATCGCCACGAGCCGCTCCGAGATGATTGGCAGCTTGACAGCGGCTGTGATTGGCCGACTGGTCCCGCTGAGAGAATTAATGTATCTATTTGTTTTGCGCCGATTAAAACCTCTCCACTCGTGTTTCAGCCGCTGTCGGTTCTCCACTCTTTGAACTGACGTAAGCCGTGTTGTCGGATCCATAAAACGTATAGATTTTCCCTCCCTGATCTGATCTGTGTGTGTTTTTCTATAAAAGTTAAACGTATAAATATAAGAAGTTGTTGTGTGTTTTGTGTGTTTCAGTGGAGTCGAGCAGCCCGAGCCTCCTCGCTCCCGACAACACTCTGGAGCGATCCTTCTTCGTCAGGATGAAGTCGACGCTCACGAAGAGAGGCGTTCACATCAAGTCCTCGGGGTACAAGGTGAGCGGATCCACACCTCCACACCTGTAGCTCATGCGATTTGTGGTGAGACGAGGGGTGTTCAGTTGGTTGCAGTGTGCATCCTCACCGCTACATGCTGCACGCTGGACCTTTTTAAAGGTGCAACTGAAGTGAATTTGGTCGCAGCGGCGTCGTGTTTCTGTTTTCTGTCACAGCAGGCGTGTGGATATGCAGCCGCAGCGTGACGACACACACACACACACACACACACACACACACACACACACACACACGGAGGATCAGTGTTAACATGATAAACCTGCTGACTCTCCGTCACATCCTGGAGAGACGGGATTATGTGATCTGACCGGTGTGTGAGTGTGACAGCAGAATATATTATCAGCTGCTGGCTCGCAGTCGATCTGTCGTCCAATGAAGTGATTCATATGGAAATCTGTAATCCCACCGTGGACGAATCGGTGTGTGTGTGTGTGTGTGTGTGTGTGTGTGTGTGTGTGTGTGTGTGTGTGTGTGTGTGTGTGTGTGTGTGTGTGACTGACAGTGACTCGTGGTGTGTGTTATTTTATTTTCAGGTTCAGGTGTGTGTCGTATTTCTGAATGCATCTATATGTTTATTAATATAAAGTGTTGTAACGTAGTGTAACAGTGATTGTGTTTCAGATTAAAGTGATTAAAGTTAAAAAAAAAAAGAATAATCTAAAACTGTTGATATGAATTCAACACAAATTAAGATAGAAATATAAACATCAGTATCGTCAGTATAACGACAGAGTCAAATCATACTTACTCTGCTTTACAACTGCTAATGACACTTCCTGTGCAGATATTTCACAATAAAAGCCTTCTGATTCTTTCCTTTCAATGTGAGACATCAGCAGAAAATGTTGAGTTTCTCTTCTGCTCCCCATATTGATTTCTTTATAAATATAATTTTCTATCTTCTTCAGTTTCCTCGTTTGTCTTTTAACACGTTTAATAAAATGTATTAATCTGTATAAACTTAAGATGAAGTTGTTGCATTATTGTTTTTTATTACACTAAATGTTTATTTAAGAGAATTAGACTACAGCGGATGAGAAAATTAATATTATAAAGGAGTGACTCGTGGTGTGTGTTATTTTATTTTCAGGTTCAGGTGTGTGTCGTATTTCTGAATATATCTATATGTCTATTAATATTTCCTTTATAATATTAATTTTCTCGTCCCCTGTAGTCTAATTCTCTTAAATAAACGTTTAGTGTAATAAAAAAACAATAACACAACAACTTCATCTTAAGTTCATACAGATTAATACATTTTATTAAACGTGTTAAAAGACAAACGAGGAAACTGAAGAAGATAGAAAATTATATTTATAAAGAAATCAATATGGGGAGCAGAAGAGAAACTTGACATTTTCTGCTGATGTTTCACATTGAAAGGAAAGAATCAGAAGGCTTTTATTGTGAAATATCTGCACAGGAAGTGTCATTAGCAGCTGTAAAAGCAGAGTAAGTATGACTTAACTCCATCGTTATACTGACGATACTGATGTTTATATTTCTATCTTAATTTGTGTTGAATTCATATCAACAGTTTTAGATTATTATTTATTTACTTTACTCTAATAAATAATGACTTTAATCACTTTAATCTGAAACACGATCACTGTCACACCCCGAACAGCTGATTGATCCTCACTAACAGCTGATTGATCCTCACTAACAGCTGATTGATCCTCACTAACAGCTGATCAAAGTTAGAAACTGAGTCTGAGTTCATAGTTTTCAATCTGTCTTTTGTGTTCAAGCAGCAGAAACACTGCAGCCTCTAAAATAAAAGCATTCTCAATCAATGAAGTACTGAGTGTGTGTGTGTGTGTGTGTGTGTGTGTGTGTGTGTGTGTGTGTGTGTGTGTGTGTGTGTGTGTGTGTGTGTATAGCATGTTCCACCTGGCAGACTCAGATCACATGCAAATCGCTGTGGAGACAGAGACGCACATAAATATTCATCCACACGTATGCATATATTACTACACACACACACACACACACACACACACACACACACACACACACACACGGTGTTACAGTTAGTAGTTTTAAAGCCTCCGTGTTGCAGCAGAGACGTGACGGAGGAGGAAGCAGCCGTTCGCTTCGGTTTACAGGATGAATATCAGTTTCATGTCTCGTGTCCAGATCAGCAGGGACGAAGCTCCAACAGTCAGCCTCGAACACATTGCAGCCTGCAGAGTAGCTGCTTACAACAGTTAGAAACAACAGACACAGAGTGAAAAATGTTGGTTTTGGTGTCCACAAAACAGGATGGAAATGTCTCCAGGTCTCCTTAAAATCATCCTGTTTTGTCATCACGAAAAAACTGCTGTCAATGAAACTCCCGTTTTACTCTGTTTACATGTGGCGGACCCTGCCACCTT
The DNA here is from genome assembly GCA_039737535.1 of Lagodon rhomboides. NCBI lineage: Eukaryota > Metazoa > Chordata > Actinopteri > Spariformes > Sparidae > Lagodon > Lagodon rhomboides. The sequence continues at coordinate 27,286,094 of CM077801.1, forward strand.
TCTAGCTTCATACAGTGTTCTGGGAGCTTATTGTCCTCTGAGAACAGCTTTAACCCTGAGGGAGAAACGTTTGTATTATTAACTCATTAATGTTGTAAATATTTAAATTCTGATTTTAAATTTTTTTTGGTTTGTTAGCATAACATTAGCTTTTTCTGGCTAACAGCTGAGCGGAGAGTGGACTACAGTCCGTCGTATTTACTGACGTGACTGAACGTTTCTACTGAACTTTACAGGGTTGTAATTAGTTTTACAGGTATTAGAACACAATACAACATTTAACTAGTTTAAGGTAATTTGTATAAAAAAACAACCTGTAAATGTTTATAAGTTTCAGAATATGGAGAGAAAAGCTGTTGATCATATTTCTTCAGAAAATCTGGAAAAAACCTAAATGTTCTAGTTTGTGTTGTTATTATAATAAAGTTTAAATTAATGATTATGTTATCGATATTAACAGTTAGAAACAACAACACAGAGTGAAAAATGTTGGTTTTGGTGTCCACAAAAAATATGTCTCCAGGTCTCCTTAAAATCATCCTGTTTTGTCAACACGAAAAACTGCTGTCAATGAAACTAGGTCTCCTCAAAAACACCTGGTTTCCTGTCACAGAAACAGCTGGATGTCTCTGCAGGTGTCCTGAAAAACGCCCAGTCTTGACACCATGAAAACCAAGAAATGTCTTCAGATCTCCTCAAAACACAGCTGGATTTTACACCACTAAAACCGCTGGAGATGCCTCCAGGTCTCCTTAAAAATACCTGGGCTTGACACCACGAAAAAATTGCTGGAAATGCTTCTAGGTCTCCTTACAAATGACCTTGTTTCGACGGCACAATAAGCACAGGGAAAGTCCACAGATCTTCTTAAAAACATCCAGTTTTGACACCAAAGAAATAGATGGAAATGTTTGTAGGTCTCATTCAGCCTTCGAACGCGCTGAAGCTGCAACGTAGCTGCTTACAACAGTTAGAAACGACAAAACAGAGTGAAAAATGTTGGTTTTGGTGTCCACAAAACAGGATGGAAATGTCTCCAGGTCTCCTTAAAATCATCCTGTTTGGTCATCATGAAAAACTGCTGTCAATGAAACTAGGTCTCCTGAAAAACACCTGGTTTCATGTCAGAGAAACAACTGGATGTCTCTGCAGGTGTCCTGAAAAACACCCAAAAACCAAGAAATGTCTTCAGATCTCCTCAAAACACAGCTGGATGTTACACCACTAAAACCGCTGGAGATGCCTGCAGGTCTCCTTACAAATGACCTTGTTTCGACGGCACAATAAGCACAGATCTTCTTAAAAACATCCAGTTTTGACACCAAAGAAATAGATGGAAATGTCTGCAGGTCTCCTTGATGACACCCAGTTTTGTGGCGAGAGTCGGCTGATAATCATAAAATGTCCTGGTGTACAAATGTCCAGCCGTGGACGTATCTGCGTGAAGAAACACCTCTGAACCTTCACGTCCTCTGTCCTTCCTTGTTCGACCTCATATTTGTCACATTTAAAGAGAGAGACAGGAAGAAGAGAGGGACAGAAAGTGACACTGCATTTAAAAGACAAACATTTCCCCAGCGAGCGGCGGCGGCTGATTAACATTTCTCGCAGATCCGTCGCATCCGACAGACTTCTGAAGCTTCACACGAGTTTAAAGCCCTGGATAATTACACCCTTCACTCTCCCTCTGTCTGTCATCTCCTCCTCTTCCTCCACCTCTCCTCTGTCTTTCTTTCTTTCTGTCTCGTTCACTTCATCCTGAGAGTCAGCTCAGGAGAGGAACAAAAAATATGAGAGGTAAAATCCACAAAAAGTTCCCCTCGATCCACCGTGTTTGGATCTGAACCGACCTCGACTCTTATCTGATAATAATAATATGATATAAATATGAACTCTTGTCTTTCTTCCTCCATCTGGCTCAGGTCATCCACGTCACGGGACGTCTTCGCATCAGGATGGCGCTGACGCACAGCCGCTCGGTGCCCAATCAGATCATGGGGATGGTGGTGGTGGCTCACGCCCTGCCACCGCCGACCATCAACGAGGTCCGCATCGACTGTCAGATGTTCGTCACCCGAGTCAACATGGACCTGAAGATCGTCTACTGCGAGAACAGGTAGAGGACGGAGGACGTCTGTCTGAGGACAAGTTCAGACGCTTTCATTAACAAATTCATCTTGTGGACGTTTTTTAGATAAAAGTAAAAAAAGAAGAGAAACTTGAAAAAAATGAATAAATAGAAATATCAAATATAATTTTATGTTACCTTTCATTTCTTTATTTTGACTAAATTAAAATTATAAAATATTATCAAAATATTTGGATTAAATAATAAATAAAATGTTGATTTTAATTATCATTTATCTTTATCAGCTGATTGATTTTGCAGTTTTAGTCCTCTATGATTGATAATAGAATGTATTTCTCTAAAAATAAACCGAGCTTCACTGAAAAACATCATTTAATCGTCATTATTTATTAATTTATTCATCGATTTGTTTTTAATTTTGGCAGCTTCAGTCCTCCATAATTTAGAAATTGTTTCTGTAATGATAAATATACAAAAAATAAAGCAACAATGTATAAAAGTTTAGTGTATATTAATTTATTTATGTATTTTTATTTTTGACAGTTTCAATCCTCCATATTTTATCACCTTCAGTGTATAAAGATATTTTATTGTTTATTTATTATTGTGGCTCGTTTTATTACTAATATACACAAATTAGAAAAAATACTGTATAAAGAGCTTCAACTAAAATGTGATTTTACAGTTATTTATTTATGTATTTATGATTTTGGCATTTCTAGTCCTCCATAATTTAGAATTTGTTTCTATAAATATACAAAAAATAAAGCAACAATTGTATAAACAATTATATAGCAGCTAAAAAAGTCGATTGTATATTAATTTATTCTATTATTAGGTTTTGATTTTGTCTCCGTTCTAAACATCCGTTTTTTCGAGCACTCAAAGCTAAAACTCAGTTTTACCGACTGTTTCTGCATTCATGCTTCATCCCTGCTGTTCGAGGGAAAATAAAAAAAGCAAAGTTGTCTGGCTTGTCGGAGCTTCGTATTCATGAGGACGTGTGACCCAATCCTCCTGGTTTAACAGTGAAATACGCCGCTGATGGATCCGGCTGCTTCCTTCTGTCCAGATAAAGCAGATAGGCATCAGGATCTCGCTCAGGAGTTAACCGGCCGACCGCGAGATTCATATCAGGCCACAGAGAGAAAAAAAAAAGAAACCTTCATGTTTTATTATAAAAAGAGAGGAGGAAGAAATGATGGTAGACAGATTGCTTTTTTTGTGGGTGGGAAAAGGGACACAATGCGAGGCAGATGATGATATTCAATGCGGAGCGACAGAAAGCGAACAGACAAGCGTCGCTCCCATTACAGCCCCATTTTGAGGATGAGTTTCTAAGAGAATGAGAAAATGGGAGGATGGGTTTTTTTTTTTCTAAAGAACAGAGTGTGCTGTTATCTGCCTGCCAGACATTAGTCTCCCCCCGCCCGTCCTCTATCAGAATGATACCTGGGAAATTGTTCCGTCTATCCTGTGGCGAATTTGCTCAAATTAAACCTTTTAAAGCTGATGTGTGTTCGCGGTACAATAGACAGACGGGCTTCAGTCTCTGTTTGTTGAGTTATTAGCTTTCTCTTTTTTTCTTCTTCTTCTTCCCTGAATCTTTTAATCGTCGAGTACCAGAACTGCACAGGGACGAGTTTATACGTCTCAAAGTTTCACAGTGTTTTGCAGCTCAGCGTCACGAATACGGAGACAGCAAGTTCATCCGGTGCAACAGAAGCACAGCTGAGGAGTCCTGAGAGGTCGGACGGATGACAGTGTGTTATAATCTGCCCATAACGCTGCAGTGTTGTTGTTAACGGCACGTAAATATACAAATTCTCCAAAATGAATAAAATATTGGATGAAAAAATGGAAATAATCGATCAGTGACTCAAATTTCAATTTCAATTTATTTGGATAGGGACAATGCACATTAATGAACATCAAAAACATTTCTGTAAATATGCCGGATTATAGCAAAGCTGCTAGTTTGCATCCGTAGTCCCTGAAAATAATAAAAGGAAATACAAATATAAAGACAACGAATAAATAGATAAAATAGAAAGAAAAGAAAGAAAAGATCTTCATCTTCAAACAAACTAAATAATCAAACTCTTTGTTCTCACGACTGAATAAACAAACAAACACAATTTATACTGTTTTACTTTGTTTACATGTGGCGGACCCTGCCACCTTTCTGACCCTGAGGGAGAAACGTTTGTATTATTACCTCGTTAATGTTGTAAATATTTAAATTTTGATTTTGAATTTCTTTTGTTTGTTAGCATAACATTAGCTTTCTGGCTAACAGCTGAGCGGAGAGTGGACTACAGTCCGTTGTATTTACTGACGTGACGTGAACGTTTCCACTGAACGTTTCCAGGGTTGTGATTAGTTTTCCAGGTATTAGAGCACAATACAATGATTACATTTAACTAGTTGAAGGTAATTTGTACAAAAAAAACAACCTGTAAATGTTTATAAGTTTCAGAATATGGAGAGAAAAGCTCTTGATCATATTTCTTCAGAAAATTTGGAAAAAAACAAATGTTCTAGTTTGTGTTATTATTATAATAGAGTTTAAATGTTGTGTCGTTAACGTAATTGGTATAAATGATCTTCTGTGCCTCAGGATCAGCGACTACATGGACCTGACTCCGGTGGACATCGTGGGGAAGAGATGCTACCAGTTCATTCATGCTGAAGACGTGGAGGGGATCAGACAGAGTCACCTGGACTGTGAGTACACCTGACGACATACTCGACACTGATTGGACGATAAAGCCCACTCGTTGATCCTGACAGGTGGCTGCTCACCTTGGAAACAGCAGTTGGAGTTGTGCTTGTTCTGGAGACGCCTTTGTTTGTCCACAAGGTGGCAGCATCGAAAGAAATTAGGTGGTTTTATTTTCGCTGTAAGTTGTTAGACAGTTACGACAACAACACAATCGTGGAAGGTGACTCTTGTATTTGATGAGTGAAGGATCTGTTTAGTTGTCAGACTGTGAACGCCATCAGAACGTCACACTCATGTCGAGACGTAGATTTGCCTCTGTTACGACCTCCGCTGGCCAATCAGAGGCGGAACAGATCTGTGTCTCCGTTCCACCTTTTGTAACAGTCATACAGACGGCGAGGCAACTGAATCTGAATCTGAATCTGCTGATGAGGACGATGTGATTTTCCTCGAGAACAAGCAAGTTGAGATTTAACAAACATCTAATGTATTTTTAAAAGATTAACAGCTGTTTTATACAGACTCACGTCACCTTGCAGTTCATTTTTACTCGTTTTATCGATAAACTGTCTGAAAATGTCAGCAGTTGGCGTTATGCTTGTTCTGGAGCCGCCTTTGTTTGTCCACAAGGTGGCAGCATCGACAGAAATTAGGTGGTTTTATTTTCAATATAAGTTGTTAGACAGTTACTACAGCAACACAATCGTGGAAGGTGAGAAAGACGGGATGAATTCTGTAGTTTTTCCTCATATAACCTTCCAACGTTGTGACCTGCTACCAGATTGTTGTTCCTGCCACGCGTCTTTGTGGGTTCAAGTGTGAGACGTTTCTCTTTTATTTGATGAGTGAAGGATCTGTTTAGTTGTCAGACTGTGAACGTCATCAGACCGTCACACTCATGCCGAGTTGTTGATTCGCCTCTATTACGACCTCCGCTGGCCAATCAGAGGCGGAACAGAACTGTGTCTCCGTTCCACTTTTTGTAACGGTCATACAGACGGCGAGGAATCTGAATCTGCTGATGAGGACGATGAGATTTAACAAACATCAAATGTATTTTTCAAAGTTTAATGGCTGTTTTATACAGAATCACATCACCTTGCAGTTCATATTTACTCGTTTTATCGATAAACTGTCTGAAAATGTCCAAGATGACGTCCTCAAATGCCTCGTTTTGTCCAAAACCCAAAGATACTCGGTTCATGGTCGTGTTCTTCCCCCTCAGCAGTCTTTCTAGATTTAAACTTAGTTAAAGTTTCCACTTAGACGATCCTCTCTCCTCGTGTATCTTTGAAAAGTTTCCCCGCTGCGGCAACTCTACAATCTTATTACCCTTGTCAGGAGGCATAATACACTCCGCCTCACGCACACAGCGAGGCAGAGGTTCGGTTGGCCCTGTTTAGTGGCTGTCTGGATGATTTGCGGCGTGCTGTTTGTTGCTGCAGTCAGATCTTTACTGTGGTGGTAAAAGCTGAGGAGGCGTTCAGAGCTGCACGGCGTTTCACGGCGTGTCGGAGGCAGTGAAGGCGTTTGGGCGGAACGCCAAATAATAACAACCGCACAGCAAGGACAACACGGCTGATGGGAGTCGAACCGCAGACAGAGGTTACAGGCAGATCCTATCAGACGCTCGCTGCTGCAGTGTGAGAGCGTTTATCTGCATTCACATTAAACATTATCATTTATTTACAGCGTGTGTGACCCAAACTTTACCGACGTTTCAAGGCCTCTGAATGATTCTCTTGTCTTTTTCTTTCAGTAGACCTGATAGTCAGATAGTCGCTCCTGTAGGTCTGAATACTGGCTTTAAACGAACCGAGACAGTAAACCTCAGATACTTGTGTAAAAGTAGAAGTACTGATACAGCTTCTTTACTCCAGTAAAAGTAGAAGTACTGATACAGCTTCTTTACTCCAGTAGAAGTACTGATACAGCTTCTTTACTCCAGTAGAAGTACTGATACAGCTTCTTTACTCCAGTAGAAGTACTGATACAGCTTCTTTACTCTAGTAGAAGTACTGATACAGCTTCTTTACTCCAGTAAAAGTAGAAGTACTGATACAGCTTCTTTACTCCAGTAGAAGTACTGATACAGCTTCTTTACTCCAGTAAAAGTAGAAGTACTGATACAGCTTCTTTACTCCAGTAAAAGTAGAAGTACTGATACAGCTTCTTTACTCCAGTAGAAGTGCTGGTACAGCTTCTTTACTCCAGTAGAAGTACTGATACAGCTTCTTTACTCCAGTAGAAGTACTGATACAGCTTCTTTACTCCAGTAGAAGTACTGATACAGCTTCTTTACTCCAGTAAAAGTAGAAGTACTGATACAGCTTCTTTACTCCAGTACAAGTAGAAGTACTGATACAGCTTCTTTACTCCAGTAAAAGTAGAAGTACTGATACAGCTTCTTTACTCCAGTAAAAGTAGAAGTACTGATACAGCTTCTTTACTCCAGTAAAAGTAGAAGTACTGATACAGCTTCTTTACTCCAGTAAAAGTAGAAGTACCGATACAGCTTCTTTACTCCAGTAAAAGTAGAAGTACCGATACAGCTTCTTTACTCCAGTAAAAGTAGAAGTACCGATACAGCTTCTTTACTCCAGTAAAAGTAGAAGTACCGATACAGCTTCTTTACTCCAGTAAAAGTAGAAGTACCGATACAGCTTCTTTACTCCAGTAAAAGTAGAAGTACCGATACAGCTTCTTTACTCCAGTAAAAGTACTGATACAGCTTCTTTACTCCAGTAGAAGTAGAAGTACTGATACAGCTTCTTTACTCCAGTAGAAGTACTGATACAGCTTCTTTACTCCAGTAAAAGTAGAAGTACTGATACAGCTTCTTTACTCCAGTAAAAGTAGAAGTACTGATACAGCTTCTTTACTCCAGTAAAGTAATCGAGTACAGGCTCTGACATGTCCTCAGAGTCTCAGAGTAAAAAGTCTCCCTCTGAAGGACATCTGTGGTCAAAGCTAACTGAAGCTCACGTCATATTAATATAATTCAAAGACTATTAAAGTTAAAGGTAGAATCAGTAGGATTTGTCCCAGCTGTTCCTGAACGCACCACAAAGACAGCTGATTGTTGAGTCTCATTCCCAGGACGTCACATAGACACATGTTGGGTTGTAAAGCGTCCCGAGCAGCAACAATAAGAAGATCCAGCAGACGGCTGCAGGGTCTTGGTAGCTTCCAGCTGGGTCGGCTTGTTTAACGAACTCGGAGTCGGGTGGAGTCGGGCCCTGCAAGACCTGATGGCCGTCACAACTGCTTTATTTTTGCTCTTGCTCTTCGTCACCATAACTCATGTAGAAACTAAAACATGTCACACACCTCACCAGAAAAAAAGGAGAAGCACGAAGCTCCCTCAAACTTTTTCAATTACCTTCTCCAAAACTTCCTGAGCTCTGAACATCCAGAGTGGCAATCAGGAAGTGACTCTACGGCGGCCCGGCGGGGTCAGACGGAACAAGGAGGGGGGGAGGTTAGGATGTGTAAAACATGAAAAAAAAGGAAGTGAAATATGGAGGGAGATTATTCCTCCGTGGCTGCTGTGAGGATGGGAGGTCAGGGAGGCGAGCCGGCAGCCAGCGGTTTAAATGACTTGGTTTTAGTCGAGCGTAGTCTAATACAGCACCTTCAGTCACCTCGGCTGCTCGTTTTATTCTTCCTCTTTCAAAATTAATTTCCTCTCTGAAAGGGGGGCTTTCAGAAATGGATGGCTGAGGGGCGGCGAGTCTTTTCTCTCTCCGTTCTCCCCGTCAGACGGAGCGCAGGCAGATTGTTCTGAAATCTGCCTTTCTGTGGGCAGTTTAATTCGGTGGCTTCATGAACTCGCCGCTGATTTCAGAGCAGCCGTCTAATGATTCTCGACTGTTTCGGCAAAACGTGCCGAAGCTCCCCGTCTAATTGGACAGTGACGGGTCCGGTTAGGGTGTCGTCAGTGACGGCAGTGTTGGAAAGAAGTACCCAGAAAAAAAGTCATACTTGAGTAAAAGTAAAGGTATTCTGTTAGAGTATTACTTGAAATAGTACCTGAGAAGTAAAAGTCTTAAAGTATCAAAAGTGAAAGTAAATTATACAGAATCTGGCTCATCAATAACAGCAGCTGTAGCGAGCAGCACATGCTTGGCACCGTTATTTACGGGACGTTAACGTGGCGGCCATTTTTTCCCTCCCACCGAGGACACATGGCGACCCGTCACCAGAGTCAGTAGCCGTTTTTATTCTGGGCAGTAAGCCACCAATCTGCCGTCCTTTTGGCGGCTCACTCCGCGGATTTAGACAGAAGGCGGCAAACTGGTGGTCTGTTTTGTTCCACCAGTTTTGCCCCTCGGAGGGTAACGTTACACTTATTTGCGCCTCCATTGCTGTAAATCCGAGGCGGCAATGTGGTGACAAATGCTGAGATGGGCGGAGGTGTGGATGACGTGCACTGCTGCGCACCCACAGCCGGGAGTTTTAAAACCAGGAAACAGCTGATCACAGCAGTCAGTTCGTCACTTCATCCACGAAGATGAGCAGCTGGAAAGCCGCTGAGATCCGGGAGATGCTGAGCGTCTCCTCGCTCTCTGTAGCTGTCTTGGTTGTCCGCTTGTTGTTGTAGCGGCGAGCTAATAGCGGTCGCTACTTTCAAATTAAAAGCCCCCCGCTAAGAACCCAGTTCTAAACTCAGATGGGGTGCAATGTAAAGCTCTTATTTTGAAGAAAAACTGCGAAAAATGTCTCATAAGGAATGAATGGGACGGGGTCAAAAAAGTCGCAAATCATCGACGTTTTTCAAACATCTCCTGCTCTGGCAGACTTTGATCTAGAGACACCATTCAAACTTTAAAATGTAGGCACAAGTCTCATCTATTTGAGTTGTATTTGAACTTTCTTTCTACGATGTTTAGTTTTTGAACGGTGGCCCTTAATTGATCGTGAGTGATTTCGAAAAAATTCAGGATTTTCAATGAGTGTGTATTGCGGAATGTTCGCGCAGCACCAACTGGCAGAGTGGGGGAGCCTGAAAAAAACTCTCCGAAAATGTTTGTTTAGATGACGATCCTAGCCACAGATTTCACACTACAATAGTGATATTTTCCAAGAACGTAGCCACACTTGTCTTCTGTCTGGCAACGTGTCCACTTTATCGGGAGGATGTACGGTTTTTGAATTATCTGCGTCTAACCGACACAAACTCCAGCAACTGCCCCATAAGCCCCAATGTTAAACGGGAAGAGGATTTTGGGAGAAAAGCAGAAACTGCCCTGCTTCTCTTCACGCCCAACTTCCTGCTTCACGTCACGTCACATGTTGACGCCTACCAGAGGAGGAAAAGTGGAGGCTGTTTGGAAAAGGAGGAATATTACACCTCCCTTTTAGACAGACAAGGAGGCACATTGCAGCCTTTACCTTGCTGCAGATGTGCCGCCTTTTCTATCTGAAAGGGGCTATTGTGAGCAAGTAAAGTACGTTTCTTCCTGGTTGTATTTTACATTTCTCTCTCCTTGTGACGCTTTGCTTGCGCTCTGGTTAGTTTGAGGCACAAACACTACTCAGTCAGCGTCAGAAAACATCCTGGTTTGGATTAAAATACCTTAAAATCCATCAGTGTGGATGCACAGACGTTATCGTTACTGTCCCACTGAGGATGCAAAGAAACCACGTGAAGAGAAAGGAAGCGAGGAAATGTGGTGTTTATATTTAGACGTCATGACATTTAGCTGAGAGTCTTTCAGGACGGTTGCTCTCATGTATCTCGGAGACGACTGACGATAACGACTTGCAGTTCTAGCGAGGACCAAAGAGCGATCAGATCCAATAAGAGTCTTGTCAACGCACTCAGAGGTTCATCAGGCTGATCTCAGGACAGTTTTGAGGCCCAGAAGCAGCTTCCTGTGGTCAGACTGCAGGAAAAGTTCCCACAATATTTACTAAAGTATTGATTGAGACAGATTACAGTATTTTTCCTCGCTCCGTCTGATTGCACATTTAAGGTTTGAGCACAATAAAACCCTGTTTTTATCGAGTTGTGTAGTTTCTCTGCGTTGTGGAGCAGCTGCAGGTTCTTTAGGTGAGAAAAAGACTTTGTGCAGAACAGCAGCAGCTCGCAGCCGCAGATTTTTTAGAGGGATTTATTTCCACGTCTGCTGCCGGTCCTCCCGCTGCTGCAGGAGTCGGATAGTTAGGGAATCGATCAAGGTGTATTTTAGAGGGATAGCCTGTTCTCTCAACAGGGATCTAAATTTTAAAAGGCTTCTTTTTAAGTGGAGGACGAGGCGTGATCCCTCTCTGTGAAAAGGCGTCACTCTCTAAGTCTCTATCATTACCTGCTGACAGCCGGTCTTAGCTCGGGTCAGATCTCAAAGTCAATCTGTCCTCGTTTCCACCGCGAGAACAGAGAGAGAGAGACGGCGAGATGGAGGGGGAACGAGTGATTTGTAGGCAGAGAAAGAGGGAAAAACAGAGAAATGCTCGGCACAGGGGGATGAAGAGAGGGAGGGAGTCGTCTTCTCTCAAAGAATGGGGGAGAAATGGGAATGAGCGATTCGCAGACGGAAGAGAGGACAAAATGCTCATTTTCTCAAGGAGAGACGGGTAAAGAGGAAGACGTTTCACTTGGAGTGAGAAGGAGGAACGTATAGGAGAGAAAATCACGAGAGAAATAAGGTTCAGCTGTTAAAAAGAGACGGAGAAAGAGGAGGAGATGCCTTCAGATAAGACGAGGATGTGTGAAGAAGAAGAAGCTTCTCGCGGTTTGACAGAAATAAAGTAAGAATCTATTTCTAAGAAATTTGAGTTTGGATAGAAGAAAGATCTTCTCGTCCGCTGCGGCGTTAAAGTGAATGAAAGACAAACAGATTGGCAGAGAAATCAAGAAAAATGCTGTTCTTTCACAATAAAAGCATCAGTCAGGAGAAGTTAGAAACAATATGTAATACAAAAAAACATCGGGTTGACTTTCACAATAAAAGCATCAGTCAGGAGAAGTTAGAAACAATACGTAATGCAAAAAAACATCTGGTTGACTTTCACAATAAAAGCATCAGTCAGGAGAAGTTAGAAACAATACGTAATACAAAAAAACATCGGGTTGACTTTCACAATAAAAGCATCAGTCAGGAGAAGTTAGAAACAATACGTAATACAAAAAAACATCTGGTTGACTTTCACAATAAAAGCCTCAGGAGAAGTTAGAAACAATACTAATACAAAAAAACATCGGGTTGACTTTCACAATAAAAGCATCAGTCAGGAGAAGTTAGAAACAATACGTAATACAAAAAAACATCGGGTTGACTTTCACAATAAAAGCATCAGTCAGGAGAAGTTAGAAACAATACGTAATACAAAAAAACATCGGGTTGACTTTCACAATAAAAGCATCAGTCAGGAGAAGTTAGAAACAATATGTAATACAAAAAAACATCGGGTTGACTTTCACAATAAAAGCATTAGTCAGGAGAAGTTAGAAACAATACGTAATACAAAAAAACATCGGGTTGACTTTCACAATAAAAGCATCAGTCAGGAGAAGTTAGAAACAATACGTAATACAAAAAAACATCGGGTTGACTTTCACAATAAAACTCACTGACAAACGTTTGCAGTTTGTGGTTAGGTTCAGGAAAAGATCAAATATTTAAGTTTTGTAACGTAAGTGATTTAAGTGACGTCGATGACATCACAAAACGTAAAGTGACTGAGAAATCAAGAAAAACGCTGTTCTTTCAAAAGCATCAGTCAGGAGAAGTTAGAAACAATACGTAATACAAAATAACATCGGGTTGACTTTCACAATAAAACTCACTGACAAACGTTTGCGGTTAGGTTCAGGAAAAAATCTAATATTTAAGTTTTGTAATGTAAATGATTTAAGTGACTGAAGGGATGTGGAGGAATCACAAATTTGATGACTTTTAGATATTGAGAAGTTCCGTTGTGTTTCAGAAGCAAACAGGTGATTTTTCGTGCGATGAGTACAAACCTGGCAACCCGATAGGCCGAGCAGAGTCCAAAAATAATGACTATAAATGTTCTTTCTTACAAGAAGAAGAAGAAGAAGAAGAGGAGGAGAGATGTTCCACTCTGGTTCTCAGGGAGTCAAAGGAGGACAGGAGGGAAACTGTGTCAATAAGAAAAAGGAAAAAGAATAAAAAAGAAAAACGTAGATGAAGAGAGGAAGAGGAGACATTCGGACCAGCAGAGAAAGGAAAGAAACCGACAGAGAGACGACAGAAAAGAGGACGAGACAGACGGGATGTTTTGGTGAGAGAGACGATGGAGAGACGTTCAGATTCGACGGGATATAAAAGAGAGCGAGAGACGAGCAGAGGAGTGAAAGCTCGGTGGATTTAAGCCTGCGGGCGTTTTAGCAGAGCTCGTCTCTCCGGACTCACTCTGCCTTTAATGAATCCACACACACACACACACACACACACACACACACACACACTGACAGGCGTTTTTTATCTGTCTGCAGACAAAACACACACACACACACACCTGTGAAACTATCCACACAAGTGCGTTAGTAAAACACACACCAAAAGAAAAAAAAGGAGGAGTCTTTTGGGAGCGAACATGGACAACCTCAATGACATGACACACACACACACACACACACACACACACACACACACACACACACATACACAAGGTGACGTCACCTGCTGACTTTTCTACAATCTGAACACAAAGACAAAACGTGTAATCTTTGTTGCAGCTGCTTACTTTTGTAATTTGGGCCTCGATTAATATCGGAGAGTTAACAGCTGAGATGTGGTGACATCATCTAGGCCCGCCCTAAAGCCTACAACAGCCAATGAGTGATGATTGATGCATCATGCAGCCAATGAGCTTTCAAATCCAGTAATATTTAGTTTATATGAGTTTTTAAAGCCCTAAACTTGGAAAGTTTATGTCGTGTTCTTTGAATAGGCAGTTTTTCCACCTAAGCACTTGTGTTTTTGACTTTTATAAATGCATACAGTCGGCGTAAATAAGGAAAATAAAGAACTATAATGAGTTTTTGCTCCTGTTGCTCTCAGTTGGAGGTATTTTGAGGTCATTTTTTTTGCAAGGTGCTTGAATATTCCAGATGTTAAATTGGTGACGTCTTGTAGAAATGATCCAAATAAACTCACATGGAAGTGAACAAACTGTTCTGCGGTGAACCAGCAGAGGGCGACAGAGCGTCCGTCTCCTCTTCCTCTTCTTCCATCCCTCCATCTTCTGGCGAACAGAGAGGACGTTTCCGTAATTTCACAGCTGTAAAGATTTACTCTAAATGTGAGACGCACAGTCACACAAACGGGATCAAGGTAATCTGGAAGGTAGCTGCGACTGAGGAGGAAATCCGGCAGATTAAGAGGAAGAGATGGAGATAAACAGCGAGGGGGAAGACGACAGCGGCGTGACACTGAGTGGAAGAGAAAAAGAGGGCGAGCGACGGAGGAAGTGAGGAGAAGAAAGTGAGGTGGAGAGGCTTTAAAAGGGAATAGAGCCTCTTTAATCTGCCGGCCTCTCTGCTGCAGCCCGGGGCGAGCCTGCAGCACTCTCTCTCCCCTTCATTAGTGGGCGATCAAGAGAGGGGGGGATTTAATGGGGGAGTAAGAGGGGAGGGTGAACATGTGAACCTCACCTGAGACACAGAGAGAGAGAGAGGGGAGGGCGGAACAGACGGAGGGCGGCTGGGTTATGATCCGAGACGCGCTCGGTCACGGGGTTCTGGTCCCGACCGGGTCCAGGTTTATTTATTATCTGAGGTAACAAACATGCTTCAGTTTAAAGGACTTTACACTGTTTATATTACAAGTTACCTTCATTTTAAAGTGATATATTACGTTACAGTAGAATAATATATTACTTATTACATTACTTTTTAGTTGCTTTCAACAAAAAGCCCAAATAACCTCGATAAGACGATGAAACAGCCTCGATCTGATGGAATTAAGGACAAATGAAGACTATAATGACGTGACGAGACAAAAATCTGCCACCTTTCTAGCTTCAAACAGTTTTATTACCTCATTGATATTGTAAATATACAGGTTTATTTAGTATTTTAACTGTTTCTGAGCCGCGTAGGTAACAAACATGCATCAGTTTAAAAGGACTTTACACTGTTTATATTACTAGTTACCTTCATTTTAAAGTGATATATTACGTTACAGTAGAATAATATATTACTTATTACATTACTTTTTAGTTACTTTCAACAAAAAGCCCAAATAACCTCGATAAGACGATGAAACAGCCTCGATCTGATGGAATAAAGGACACATGTAGACTATAATGACGTGACGAGACAAAAATCTGCCACCTTTCTAGCTTCAAACAGTTTTATTACCTCATTGATATTGTAAATATACAGGTTTATTTATTATTTGAGCTGTTTCTGAGCCGCGTAGGTAACAAACATGCATCAGTTTAAAAGGACTTTACACTGTTTATATTACTAGTTACCTTCATTTTAAAGTGATATATTACGTTACAGTAGAATAATATATTACTTATTACATTACTTTTTAGTTACTTTCAACAAAATGCCCAAATAACCTCGATAAACAGCCTCGATCTGTTGAAATAAAGGACTGGTCTTAGACTCAGGGATGAGCAGACAAACATCACAGTCTGATATATTATGAGGAATAAATATTTTTAATTGTAGACTGAGTCATATGAAACACAACAGATCTATAACTTCTATAATGTAGACAAAATCTGCCACCTTTCCAGCTTCACACAGTGTTCTGGGACCTTTTTGTCCTCTGAGAACAGTTTTATTACCTCATTGATATTGTAAATATTAAAATTATGAGTTTGAATTTCTAGAAAACGACGCAGTGCTTCATTAACAGTCGGGTTTGTAAGAAATTTGATTTTTTTTAATCTCAAAAATCAACTTGGAACTTTAACAGTGAAATAAATATCAACTAAGGTGTATTTAATGTTAATTAATATTAATGGTGCTTATTGATAATATTAAGACGTGTCGTCCAAAAGCTCCAAAATCAGAATTAACTAAAAGGTCAATGTCAATATTGGTTATGTGTCCTCAGATTTATTGAACTGTAAACGTCCTGAACATCAGCTGACAGTATGGTTTTATCTGTGTGTGTGTGTGTGTGTGTGTGTGTGTGTGTGTGTGTGTGTCCTCTCTTCCATTGGACATGCTGATACACTGAGCTGCTCTCTGAGGACCTGCAGTCATCTGAACAGGCAGCACTGTGTGTGTGTGTGTGTCTGTGTGTGTGTGTGTGTGTGTGTGTCTGTGTGTGTGTGTGTGTGTGTGTGTGTGTGTGTGTGTGTGTGTTCGTGCGAGCTCTCATTGTGTCGTTATTTACTCTGCCGTACAAACAAAGCAAGGTCACATTCAAGGTGACGTGATCTCACCATCTCTGCCTTAACATGCAAACAAGTTATTCTCTCTCCCTCTCTCTCTCTCTCTCTCTCTCTCTCTCCCTCTCTCTCTCCCTCTCTCTCTCCCTCTCTCTCTCTCTCTCTCCCTCTCTCTCTCTCTCTCTCTCCCTCGCTCGCCCCCGAACAGACAAATACCGAGCGACTGAGCGCCGGCCGCCCGACCAAAGTCAATTACAGCAGCCCTGGGGATGTCGTCTTAAACAATGCTATTAGTTTCTAATAGTTTTTAATTACTGGCCTTCTTTTTATATAAATCACCCTCTTCTTTCTCTCTCTTTCTTCTCTGTCGTGGAAAAACCTATTTGTGTCCGTAATTAAATGGAGGAGAGGGATATGAATTTAGTGGCGCTCGCTTCTCGTCTCCGACTGTTTCTGTTTGAGCGGCTCCTGATTAATGCCAATACATATTGCTTGAGATAACCATTTAGTGGTTAATTTAGCCAAATTTATTGCCTGCGTGCCGTCGCAGGGCGGAGCAGGGGTGGAGGAGGGGTGGAGGAGGGTGGAGGAGGGTGGAGGAGGGGGCTGCCACCTCCAGAGGCCACGGGAAGCCGTCGCAGTGACACAGCACTCTCTGGTGGAGAGTGACAGGTACTGCAGTTTGTTCAGGTGTGTGTTGTTGTCATCGAGGTAAATAAGCATGAATACAACGAAGAAAAGGGTGAAAGTGCTCTGTTCTTCTGTTACTGATGAAAAGTATCCAGAGTGTATAAGAGTCTATATTTACAGTTTTTTGGGTTTTGATGTGTTGAAGAGGAAAGAAAGAAATGATGAAAACAGGAAGGTTTGGAGACCGAAGGTGGTCAATAAGTATTAAATGATTAAAGACAAACTATATTATCCCCAATGAAACTGTAAGAACCATTTTTCTCTGTCAGTATTTATTTAAAAATGTTGCTGATTTATATCATATTTATGACATAATGTCAGTCTTCAACAAAAAGTCTTTACCTTTGTCAATCAAGACAAATTGCAGAGCCGTTCAAGTTATTATGGATCACACCCAAGTTCTCAAAAAACCTGGTTGCATTCTTTACATTTGACGCTTTGGTCTATTTTCAGCAGTTTTTTGAGCTGTTGTTGTGCAGGTAAACACACCGACCTCTTCGGCCTCTCTCCAGGTCTTCTGCTGCCGATCACACGTCCACTGGAGACGCTCTTTGCTGCAGGAGTGTTGTGATTGCGATATAACGCAAAAGTAGTCCTGAATAAATTCTCACCATGACCCTTAGGGGGCTCCGTGATGAAGACATATGGAACGACAAGGCGGGCTAACATGCTAGTCAAGTTAGCTAGCTCCAAGTCAAATATCAGACAGAACAACCCTTAAATTGACGTACTTCTTTGATCTAAATTTTAAAAATTTAGTGATCGCTACCACAGCTACTGTTGCTACTGACATGGCAGTGCTCACTAGTTAGCAGCTCATAAGCTCACATATTATGGAAATAATCAATATGCACTTTCTCCAACAAACAGAGGACTTTCTGTTTGTATCTGTAACTCTGGAGCAACCTTGCTACCGACGTTTGACAACAACAATAATTGCGACTCCTCCAGAGGTCAGTGTTGCTGCTATCAGATATATCAGAACTGGAGAGTTTTATTATAAGATTCAGTTAGAGTTTGATTTATCAGCTCTGGATCTTGTCCAAACCGTCTCTAGCGCCGCCTACCCAGACGATTCTGTTGTGTCAGGTTAGCAAAAGGCGAATTTCAGACAGTGTGTGCGTCTGACGCTAGCTAGCTTACAGCTAATATCTGGACAATTGTTATTCGCTCGCTGTTCATCCAAACAGAAATACTGTCCTCTTCATGTCTGCTAATGTGCTAACAGTCAACAGGTTAAGTTGTAGTTTAGCTGTAGATGTTGGTGTCAGCCGGGAAAACCCATCATGGACACGGTGTGTTTTGAGAGTCTCAGGTCTGTCAGACACACACAGAAACAAGCTACACACACCTGAACACACACACACACACACACACACACACAGGGGCTGGCAGTGTGTGTTGGTCTGATTAATGACGGCAGCAGCAGAGCAGCTCTCAGCCAGCTGTCACATGACATCTGATGACTGACCCTCCCTCCCTCCCTCCCTCTCTCTCTCTCTCTCTCTCTCTCTCTCTCTCTCTCTCTCTCTCTCTCTCTCACCTATTCTCTCTCTCTCTCTCTCGCCCTCTTTCGTCCATTTCCTCTCTCATGACGAACAAGCTGCTCGGTCGGTGTGTCGTCCAACAGTATCGAACAAAATCCTCCCTGACATAACGAACCTCCTCTCTCTCTCTCTCTCTCTCTCTCTCTCTCTCTCTCTCTCTCAGTGATGAATAAGGGTCAGAGTGTGACGAAGTACTACCGGTGGATCCAGAAGAACGGCGGCTACATCTGGATCCAGTCCAGCGCCACCATCGCCATCAACGCCAAGAACGCCAACGAGAAGAACATCATCTGGGTCAACTACGTCCTCAGGTCAGAGGATTGATCCGATCTGCACGTCACGAGTGAAGATGTTCGGAGAGGCCAGAGATTAGATTAATGAACGAATAAGCACATAAATGCACGAAAAAGGCAAACGATGATGGATGAATGAATAAATGCATAAATGCAACCAGTTAATCAAGTAGTTAAGTTAATTTATTCGATGGAAATTACGCTGTGAATTTACACAAATGCACATTAAGTAGAAGGACACTGCTGTGTGATTAAACCTGAGAAAACACAAACCTTCTCTGCGTTCTTATTATGATTATTTCTGTTTACTGAATTAAATTGAAGGCAAATTTCCATGTTGATATAAAGTCAGGTGAAGTGTCGTCGTCCACAGAACATTTCTGGAGCTTCACAGTAAAAACAGAGTTGAAGTAGCTGGAGGACGTGAAAAGCAACCAAGAAAAAACAGAAATTGGCTCAATACAGCTCGTCCGATGTAATCCAAGTCTCCAGATCCCAAACTGATCTGAAAACCCTTTTTAAAGCTGGGACGTTCACAGTAGCTGCTAAAGCTAAAAGCATTAGCGTGCATCTCGTCTGAAGGGTTGTTTTTCACATTTTTTGGGAGAATTGCTGCAACACTGTTTTGCTGTGAAGCTCCAGAAACTGGAACCAGAACTGTTTCTTCAACAAGATTGTTGTAATGTGTAAAAAACCATCTTCTTGTGTTTCTTCACAGTAATCCGGAGTATAAAGACACGCCCATGGACATCGCTCAGCTTCCCAACCTGCCCGAGAAAACATCCGAGTCCTCTGAAACCTCCGACTCCGAGTCCGAGTCCAAAGAAAACTCCGGTAGGTGGAAAAAGAAAAGAAAAGAAGCGTTAAATATCACCAGGAGATAAATGTTTCACTGAGGAGACAAAGACAGATGGAGACGAGAGCGGAAACACTGCCCTCGAGAGGAAGAAGTTTAATAACAGACAAATATTCTGACAGCATTCTTTTAAAACCTGTTCGATTCTTTAAAAAACACCTCTTCAAATTGTTTCCAGTATAATGAGCAGCAGTAAGAGATACAGCCTGAATAAGAGAAGCCAGAGATATTTTATCAGCTGGTGCCAGTGTGCCGCTCGTGCCAGGCTGGATGGTGATGAACGCCAACAGCTGCAGGGACTGAGCGCTCGCTGGCAGCGCTGCAGACTGCCACCCGATGACATAAAACACGGCATAACTCCACACGACGCCACAGAAATACCTCCAAACTTCACACGGCGACACAAAAAAGGCCACAAAGCGACACAGAACAGCCTCCAACATCCCACGTTTACACGTTTGCCGACAGTGTTTCCAACTTCCTCGCTAAATGTGGCGACTTTTGCTTTGTTTATATGTTACGACCGCCATTTTTTTTACCAGCCAGAGCTCCTGCAGGGTGTTTCTGACTGACCCACGGGAGAATAAACACAAGACTTGAACTATTTTCATTAATCGAAGCAACAGTGGTCAGGAACAGTGAATGTGTGTGTGCCGATGTCGGTGTGCAAAGCCAGGAGCAACACCTGTAAAGAGTCGATGTAGTCCAGCTCGCCTCGCCTCGACTCAGCTCGCCTTTTTTGCGTTCCCATTACTGAAATCTGGTACCTGGTACCTGCTAAAGTGGAGCTTTTTTAGTATCACCTCCGTATAAGTTCCAACCGAGCTGAGCTGATACTTCTGTGTGACGTAAGCTGGCAGCCGGCCACTGATTGGACAGAGAGCGACGCCACTTGATGACTCGTGACGAGCGCGACGTCCGAGCCCGACACCCGCTACCTTTAAAAACTAGCATCTGCGTTCAGTCAACACAGCGATTACATGGAAGGAACAACGCGCAGGAACACGGCGTGGACCGTGGCAGAGGTGGAGACGCTCCTGAGTGTTGTCGCTGAAGACGCATCCAGAACGAGCTTGATGGTGCGACAGGAAATGAAAAGGTGGACGTGTTTTGCGTCGCCCACAGCTAGCCCTGTTTATGTGTCGCGTGGATAAGTACGTCACTGATGACGACCCGCCCACGTTGAAGACGACCCGCCCACGTTGATGACGACCCGCCCACGTTGATGACGACCCGCCCACGTTGATGACGACCCGCCCACGTTGATGACGACCCGCCCACGTTGATGACGACCCGCCCACGTTGAAGAGATACTAATTCTAGATGGAAACGCGTCTGAAACCAAACCAAGTAGAGCCACGCTGAGCCGAGGCGAGCTGGTACTGTCGGTGGAAAAACGGCATAAGATGAGCAATGCTGGGAAACTGGTGAAATGTACAGTGACCGAATGATGAGACGCTACGGTCTAGCACCAGCCGAAAACCAGCACTTGGTTCGCTTTAGTTGAAAATGGTCAAATTACTGTAATAAAAATATGAATACATCAATAATAGTTGAAGAGTTGAAGTTTACCACGATACTTCTTTCAGATTTGCTCGACATCGTCATCAAAAGCAACGTTACGTAGAAAATGTTCACTTCTCCAGACAGCTCACATTCAAACATGCCAATATTGTAAAGAGACGCCAACGCAGTGATGGCGACTTGTTTACCACTAGTGCTTCCTCAGATTCATGGACACCTGACAAGATAAAAGGTTCAAATACTGTCTAAAAAGTGTTTCAGTTAAACCTTAACAACAAAGCTTACGAGATTAAAAAAATAAAATAAAATAAAAAGATTGTTTTGGTACATCTGGACGGGGCCTCAGTTGAAAATGGTCAAATTACTGTAATAAAAATATAAATACATCAATAACAGTTAGAGTTGAAGTTTACCAGGATGCAACTTCTTCCAGATTTGCTCGACATCGTCATCAAAAGCAACGTTACACCAACGAGACACCAACACAGCAATGGCGACTTGTTCACCTCTAGTGCTTCCTCAGATTCATGGACACCTGACAAGATAAAAGGGTCAAATACTGTCTAAAAAGTGTTTCAGTTAAACCTTAACAACAAAGCTTACAAGATTATTTATTGAAAAAAACCTTTCATATATTATTTCACCTGAAACATAAAACCTTCCACTGCTCGGACCTTCACCTCACTGTGAGCCTTCACACGAGAGAATAAATTAGACGTTAAGAACACTGACGTCTGAATTCAGATCCAGAAATACAAATCAAGGATTAACTTAACTGTGTGTCACCGACATTTCAAGCAGCCAATTCTGCAGAAGACAAAGCTCGCACGCTGCCAGCGGAGCTGAATTTAAACCAATACATGGCCTCCACCTTGAGCATAATATTATCAAGTCCTGCAGCCTGTGTTGGCATGATGAGAATCAGTGCCAGCTGTTATTCTTGCTGCAGGAGAGCGATTCTGGCACGCTGTCGGCTGTAAACTGACGCCAGCTGCTGCGGGAGGCGTCCAGCTTCAGCCGCGCTCCAACAGGCCCGAGGTGCTCGCACTCAACGCCGCCTAAAATGAGATGTCTGACCTCTGACCTTTGTTCTGTTAGGACAGAGTTTACACAGAGCCGGAGAGGACGAAGCGAGCGAAGGTGCCAAAATACGAAAAGAGGCTTTTTCTCTGTGTTTTTATTAATGTTTCATTCGTGTAATACAACATAATATCAATGACGTGAAGATAAAAAGTAGGGAAGAGTGAGTACAACATTATCTTTAAGCCTATCAATCAGAAAAGTGAGCTTCAGATCAATGTTTCTGATAACAATATTAACAGAATTATTTGCACAGTGTTTGTTATAAAATGAGGATTTTCCTTCATCGTGAATACAGATACTGACACGTTTTACTCAGATGATACTCGTAAAAAGTGAAATATCTGTACGTGACATTCGTTTGAGCTACTGTCCCCTAACACTCACTACAGCATCCAATGTGGATTAATCCGCCGCTGAAAATAGACCCAAAGAAATGAACTATTTCCTCTTCATTGTGTGATTTAAAAGGACGACGGTGAACATCAGGACATTTCTGGGACAAAATCTACTTTCACTGTCTTGAGTAGGAACCAATAGGCTTGGACGAATGAATTATGGACGACTTAATTTGCCAAAATCCAAAATAAATTCACAAGTGGCTCAAACATTAAATTAACATACCTTTAAATGCACCAAAAATATGATTAAAAATTAATTGTTGGCATTAATTTACATATATATGGTCAACTGAGGACGTGAGCCAGGCATCAATAATCAATCTACGCCGATGATGTTGATCAATCCGTTGACAAAAAGTTGACCCCATGATGCACAGAAATGTTTAGACAAATAAGTTTGTGGATAAAAAATATGAGGAGAAATAATCCAGAATAAACACAGCAAATAAATGCATAAATTAGAAATTGATGAATTAAAAAAAATTAAATGGTAAAATAATACAGAAGTTAGTTAAAACTACGGAAGCCCTGAGGAACAAGTGAGGATTTTGTTTTCTCCTGTTCCTGTGTTTATGACTCGAGATTATCCAGGATTATCTTTCTTTTATTTTAAGTATTGAATAATTTATGTATGATTTTAGCAGGTCCTCCATACATTCCCTTTTTGATTGCATCATGGAGCTCTTTATTTTTATAGCGATGGAAGAAGAAAGTCAGATTTTAAGAAAGATGTGATTTCTACTGATCAACTACTTTCTGTGGACGACTTAATTTGCCAAAATCCAAAATAAATTCACAAGTGGCTCAAAAATTAAATTAACATACCTTTAAATGCACCAAAAATATGATTACAAATAATTGTTGGCATTAATTTACATATATATGGTCAACTGAGGACGTGAGCAAGGCATCAATAATCAGTCTACGCCGATGATGTTGATCAATCCGTTGACGAAAAGTTGACCCCATGATGCACAGAAATGTATAGACAAATAAGTTTGTGGATAAAAAATATGAGGAGAAATAATCCAGAATAAACACAGCAAATGCATAAATTAGAAATTGATGAATTAATAAAAATTAAATGGTAAAATAATATAGAAGTTAGTTAAAACTACGGAAGCCCTGAGGGGCAAGTGAGGATTTTAGTTTTCTCCTGTTCCTGTGTTTATGACTCGAGATTATCCAGGATTATCTTTATTTTTAAGTATTGAATAATTTATGTGTGATTTTAGCAGGTCCTCCATACATTCCCTCTTGTGATTGCATCATGGAGCAATAAGCATCTTTATTTTTATAGCGACGGAAGAAGAAAGTCAGATTTTAAGAAGGATGGTCAAAATCGAAGCAGCTAAAGCCTTTAAGTACAGTTCCAAAAAACAACCCATTATCGGCACGGTGTAGGATGATAACATCCATCAGACCCTTTTCTTTTTTGGTATCTTTCTCCGTTATGGTCACGTTTGATGGATTTTGGACCAACAGTAGAAATAAGTCTGGGTCTTTCGGTTTTAAACCTGACAGATCCTGATGTATGACATTTTTACAGGCTCAGTCAATAAACCAAACCAAACCCTCCCTGGGAAACACTTAAAACCGCAGCTCCAGGTTTGATTCCAGCCTGAGAATAAATCTGTTTTGCTTGGAAAGCACACTTAATGGAGATACAAGGTTCTCCCCAGACACAGCAATTGAGTCGACATTTCAGGTGCCATGAGGGAGTCCGAGCGCTGCCAGCTGGGCAGCCGCTGGCCTCAGTGTGCGCTGGCATTGTGTTTGTTAGTCGCTTTTTTTTTTTGGAATTTTTTTTTTGGAATTTTTTTTTG